>CALYMW010000450.1:0-19096 GCA_944588485.1 Phosphuga atrata
CTAGACAGACTAGACAGACTAGACAGACTAGACAGACTAGACAGACTAGACAGACTAGACAGACTAGACAGACTAGACAGACTAGACAGACTAGACAGACTAGACAGACTAGACAGACTAGACAGACTAGACAGACTAGACAGACTAGACAGACTAGACAGACTAGACAGACTAGACAGACTAGACAGACTAGACAGACTAGACAGACTAGACAGACTAGACAGACTAGACAGACTAGACAGACTAGACAGACTAGACAGACTAGACAGACTAGACAGACTAGACAGACTAGACAGACTAGACAGACTAGACAGACTAGACAGACTAGACAGACTAGACAGACTAGACAGACTAGACAGACTAGACAGACTAGACAGACTAGACAGACTAGACAGACTAGACAGACTAGACAGACTAGACAGACTAGACAGACTAGACAGACTAGACAGACTAGACAGACTAGACAGACTAGACAGACTAGACAGACTAGACAGACTAGACAGACTAGACAGACTAGACAGACTAGACAGACTAGACAGACTAGACAGACTAGACAGACTAGACAGACTAGACAGACTAGACAGACTAGACAGACTAGACAGACTAGACAGACTAGACAGACTAGACAGACTAGACAGACTAGACAGACTAGACAGACTAGACAGACTAGACAGACTAGACAGACTAGACAGACTAGACAGACTAGACAGACTAGACAGACTAGACAGACTAGACAGACTAGACAGACTAGACAGACTAGACAGACTAGACAGACTAGACAGACTAGACAGACTAGACAGACTAGACAGACTAGACAGACTAGACAGACTAGACAGACTAGACAGACTAGACAGACTAGACAGACTAGACAGACTAGACAGACTAGACAGACTAGACAGACTAGACAGACTAGACAGACTAGACAGACTAGACAGACTAGACAGACTAGACAGACTAGACAGACTAGACAGACTAGACAGACTAGACAGACTAGACAGACTAGACAGACTAGACAGACTAGACAGACTAGACAGACTAGACAGACTAGACAGACTAGACAGACTAGACAGACTAGACAGACTAGACAGACTAGACAGACTAGACAGACTAGACAGACTAGACAGACTAGACAGACTAGACAGACTAGACAGACTAGACAGACTAGACAGACTAGACAGACTAGACAGACTAGACAGACTAGACAGACTAGACAGACTAGACAGACTAGACAGACTAGACAGACTAGACAGACTAGACAGACTAGACAGACTAGACAGACTAGACAGACTAGACAGACTAGACAGACTAGACAGACTAGACAGACTAGACAGACTAGACAGACTAGACAGACTAGACAGACTAGACAGACTAGACAGACTAGACAGACTAGACAGACTAGACAGACTAGACAGACTAGACAGACTAGACAGACTAGACAGACTAGACAGACTAGACAGACTAGACAGACTAGACAGACTAGACAGACTAGACAGACTAGACAGACTAGACAGACTAGACAGACTAGACAGACTAGACAGACTAGACAGACTAGACAGACTAGACAGACTAGACAGACTAGACAGACTAGACAGACTAGACAGACTAGACAGACTAGACAGACTAGACAGACTAGACAGACTAGACAGACTAGACAGACTAGACAGACTAGACAGACTAGACAGACTAGACAGACTAGACAGACTAGACAGACTAGACAGACTAGACAGACTAGACAGACTAGACAGACTAGACAGACTAGACAGACTAGACAGACTAGACAGACTAGACAGACTAGACAGACTAGACAGACTAGACAGACTAGACAGACTAGACAGACTAGACAGACTAGACAGACTAGACAGACTAGACAGACTAGACAGACTAGACAGACTAGACAGACTAGACAGACTAGACAGACTAGACAGACTAGACAGACTAGACAGACTAGACAGACTAGACAGACTAGACAGACTAGACAGACTAGACAGACTAGACAGACTAGACAGACTAGACAGACTAGACAGACTAGACAGACTAGACAGACTAGACAGACTAGACAGACTAGACAGACTAGACAGACTAGACAGACTAGACAGACTAGACAGACTAGACAGACTAGACAGACTAGACAGACTAGACAGACTAGACAGACTAGACAGACTAGACAGACTAGACAGACTAGACAGACTAGACAGACTAGACAGACTAGACAGACTAGACAGACTAGACAGACTAGACAGACTAGACAGACTAGACAGACTAGACAGACTAGACAGACTAGACAGACTAGACAGACTAGACAGACTAGACAGACTAGACAGACTAGACAGACTAGACAGACTAGACAGACTAGACAGACTAGACAGACTAGACAGACTAGACAGACTAGACAGACTAGACAGACTAGACAGACTAGACAGACTAGACAGACTAGACAGACTAGACAGACTAGACAGACTAGACAGACTAGACAGACTAGACAGACTAGACAGACTAGACAGACTAGACAGACTAGACAGACTAGACAGACTAGACAGACTAGACAGACTAGACAGACTAGACAGACTAGACAGACTAGACAGACTAGACAGACTAGACAGACTAGACAGACTAGACAGACTAGACAGACTAGACAGACTAGACAGACTAGACAGACTAGACAGACTAGACAGACTAGACAGACTAGACAGACTAGACAGACTAGACAGACTAGACAGACTAGACAGACTAGACAGACTAGACAGACTAGACAGACTAGACAGACTAGACAGACTAGACAGACTAGACAGACTAGACAGACTAGACAGACTAGACAGACTAGACAGACTAGACAGACTAGACAGACTAGACAGACTAGACAGACTAGACAGACTAGACAGACTAGACAGACTAGACAGACTAGACAGACTAGACAGACTAGACAGACTAGACAGACTAGACAGACTAGACAGACTAGACAGACTAGACAGACTAGACAGACTAGACAGACTAGACAGACTAGACAGACTAGACAGACTAGACAGACTAGACAGACTAGACAGACTAGACAGACTAGACAGACTAGACAGACTAGACAGACTAGACAGACTAGACAGACTAGACAGACTAGACAGACTAGACAGACTAGACAGACTAGACAGACTAGACAGACTAGACAGACTAGACAGACTAGACAGACTAGACAGACTAGACAGACTAGACAGACTAGACAGACTAGACAGACTAGACAGACTAGACAGACTAGACAGACTAGACAGACTAGACAGACTAGACAGACTAGACAGACTAGACAGACTAGACAGACTAGACAGACTAGACAGACTAGACAGACTAGACAGACTAGACAGACTAGACAGACTAGACAGACTAGACAGACTAGACAGACTAGACAGACTAGACAGACTAGACAGACTAGACAGACTAGACAGACTAGACAGACTAGACAGACTAGACAGACTAGACAGACTAGACAGACTAGACAGACTAGACAGACTAGACAGACTAGACAGACTAGACAGACTAGACAGACGACAGACTAGACAGACTAGACAGACTAGACAGACTAGACAGACTAGACAGACTAGACAGACTAGACAGACTAGACAGACTAGACAGACTAGACAGACTAGACAGACTAGACAGACTAGACAGACTAGACAGACTAGACAGACTAGACAGACTAGACAGACTAGACAGACTAGACAGACTAGACAGACTAGACAGACTAGACAGACTAGACAGACTAGACAGACTAGACAGACTAGACAGACTAGACAGACTAGACAGACTAGACAGACTAGACAGACTAGACAGACTAGACAGACTAGACAGACTAGACAGACTAGACAGACTAGACAGACTAGACAGACTAGACAGACTAGACAGACTAGACAGACTAGACAGACTAGACAGACTAGACAGACTAGACAGACTAGACAGACTAGACAGACTAGACAGACTAGACAGACTAGACAGACTAGACAGACTAGACAGACTAGACAGACTAGACAGACTAGACAGACTAGACAGACTAGACAGACTAGACAGACTAGACAGACTAGACAGACTAGACAGACTAGACAGACTAGACAGACTAGACAGACTAGACAGACTAGACAGACTAGACAGACTAGACAGACTAGACAGACTAGACAGACTAGACAGACTAGACAGACTAGACAGACTAGACAGACTAGACAGACTAGACAGACTAGACAGACTAGACAGACTAGACAGACTAGACAGACTAGACAGACTAGACAGACTAGACAGACTAGACAGACTAGACAGACTAGACAGACTAGACAGACTAGACAGACTAGACAGACTAGACAGACTAGACAGACTAGACAGACTAGACAGACTAGACAGACTAGACAGACTAGACAGACTAGACAGACTAGACAGACTAGACAGACTAGACAGACTAGACAGACTAGACAGACTAGACAGACTAGACAGACTAGACAGACTAGACAGACTAGACAGACTAGACAGACTAGACAGACTAGACAGACTAGACAGACTAGACAGACTAGACAGACTAGACAGACTAGACAGACTAGACAGACTAGACAGACTAGACAGACTAGACAGACTAGACAGACTAGACAGACTAGACAGACTAGACAGACTAGACAGACTAGACAGACTAGACAGACTAGACAGACTAGACAGACTAGACAGACTAGACAGACTAGACAGACTAGACAGACTAGACAGACTAGACAGACTAGACAGACTAGACAGACTAGACAGACTAGACAGACTAGACAGACTAGACAGACTAGACAGACTAGACAGACTAGACAGACTAGACAGACTAGACAGACTAGACAGACTAGACAGACTAGACAGACTAGACAGACTAGACAGACTAGACAGACTAGACAGACTAGACAGACTAGACAGACTAGACAGACTAGACAGACTAGACAGACTAGACAGACTAGACAGACTAGACAGACTAGACAGACTAGACAGACTAGACAGACTAGACAGACTAGACAGACTAGACAGACTAGACAGACTAGACAGACTAGACAGACTAGACAGACTAGACAGACTAGACAGACTAGACAGACTAGACAGACTAGACAGACTAGACAGACTAGACAGACTAGACAGACTAGACAGACTAGACAGACTAGACAGACTAGACAGACTAGACAGACTAGACAGACTAGACAGACTAGACAGACTAGACAGACTAGACAGACTAGACAGACTAGACAGACTAGACAGACTAGACAGACTAGACAGACTAGACAGACTAGACAGACTAGACAGACTAGACAGACTAGACAGACTAGACAGACTAGACAGACTAGACAGACTAGACAGACTAGACAGACTAGACAGACTAGACAGACTAGACAGACTAGACAGACTAGACAGACTAGACAGACTAGACAGACTAGACAGACTAGACAGACTAGACAGACTAGACAGACTAGACAGACTAGACAGACTAGACAGACTAGACAGACTAGACAGACTAGACAGACTAGACAGACTAGACAGACTAGACAGACTAGACAGACTAGACAGACTAGACAGACTAGACAGACTAGACAGACTAGACAGACTAGACAGACTAGACAGACTAGACAGACTAGACAGACTAGACAGACTAGACAGACTAGACAGACTAGACAGACTAGACAGACTAGACAGACTAGACAGACTAGACAGACTAGACAGACTAGACAGACTAGACAGACTAGACAGACTAGACAGACTAGACAGACTAGACAGACTAGACAGACTAGACAGACTAGACAGACTAGACAGACTAGACAGACTAGACAGACTAGACAGACTAGACAGACTAGACAGACTAGACAGACTAGACAGACTAGACAGACTAGACAGACTAGACAGACTAGACAGACTAGACAGACTAGACAGACTAGACAGACTAGACAGACTAGACAGACTAGACAGACTAGACAGACTAGACAGACTAGACAGACTAGACAGACTAGACAGACTAGACAGACTAGACAGACTAGACAGACTAGACAGACTAGACAGACTAGACAGACTAGACAGACTAGACAGACTAGACAGACTAGACAGACTAGACAGACTAGACAGACTAGACAGACTAGACAGACTAGACAGACTAGACAGACTAGACAGACTAGACAGACTAGACAGACTAGACAGACTAGACAGACTAGACAGACTAGACAGACTAGACAGACTAGACAGACTAGACAGACTAGACAGACTAGACAGACTAGACAGACTAGACAGACTAGACAGACTAGACAGACTAGACAGACTAGACAGACTAGACAGACTAGACAGACTAGACAGACTAGACAGACTAGACAGACTAGACAGACTAGACAGACTAGACAGACTAGACAGACTAGACAGACTAGACAGACTAGACAGACTAGACAGACTAGACAGACTAGACAGACTAGACAGACTAGACAGACTAGACAGACTAGACAGACTAGACAGACTAGACAGACTAGACAGACTAGACAGACTAGACAGACTAGACAGACTAGACAGACTAGACAGACTAGACAGACTAGACAGACTAGACAGACTAGACAGACTAGACAGACTAGACAGACTAGACAGACTAGACAGACTAGACAGACTAGACAGACTAGACAGACTAGACAGACTAGACAGACTAGACAGACTAGACAGACTAGACAGACTAGACAGACTAGACAGACTAGACAGACTAGACAGACTAGACAGACTAGACAGACTAGACAGACTAGACAGACTAGACAGACTAGACAGACTAGACAGACTAGACAGACTAGACAGACTAGACAGACTAGACAGACTAGACAGACTAGACAGACTAGACAGACTAGACAGACTAGACAGACTAGACAGACTAGACAGACTAGACAGACTAGACAGACTAGACAGACTAGACAGACTAGACAGACTAGACAGACTAGACAGACTAGACAGACTAGACAGACTAGACAGACTAGACAGACTAGACAGACTAGACAGACTAGACAGACTAGACAGACTAGACAGACTAGACAGACTAGACAGACTAGACAGACTAGACAGACTAGACAGACTAGACAGACTAGACAGACTAGACAGACTAGACAGACTAGACAGACTAGACAGACTAGACAGACTAGACAGACTAGACAGACTAGACAGACTAGACAGACTAGACAGACTAGACAGACTAGACAGACTAGACAGACTAGACAGACTAGACAGACTAGACAGACTAGACAGACTAGACAGACTAGACAGACTAGACAGACTAGACAGACTAGACAGACTAGACAGACTAGACAGACTAGACAGACTAGACAGACTAGACAGACTAGACAGACTAGACAGACTAGACAGACTAGACAGACTAGACAGACTAGACAGACTAGACAGACTAGACAGACTAGACAGACTAGACAGACTAGACAGACTAGACAGACTAGACAGACTAGACAGACTAGACAGACTAGACAGACTAGACAGACTAGACAGACTAGACAGACTAGACAGACTAGACAGACTAGACAGACTAGACAGACTAGACAGACTAGACAGACTAGACAGACTAGACAGACTAGACAGACTAGACAGACTAGACAGACTAGACAGACTAGACAGACTAGACAGACTAGACAGACTAGACAGACTAGACAGACTAGACAGACTAGACAGACTAGACAGACTAGACAGACTAGACAGACTAGACAGACTAGACAGACTAGACAGACTAGACAGACTAGACAGACTAGACAGACTAGACAGACTAGACAGACTAGACAGACTAGACAGACTAGACAGACTAGACAGACTAGACAGACTAGACAGACTAGACAGACTAGACAGACTAGACAGACTAGACAGACTAGACAGACTAGACAGACTAGACAGACTAGACAGACTAGACAGACTAGACAGACTAGACAGACTAGACAGACTAGACAGACTAGACAGACTAGACAGACTAGACAGACTAGACAGACTAGACAGACTAGACAGACTAGACAGACTAGACAGACTAGACAGACTAGACAGACTAGACAGACTAGACAGACTAGACAGACTAGACAGACTAGACAGACTAGACAGACTAGACAGACTAGACAGACTAGACAGACTAGACAGACTAGACAGACTAGACAGACTAGACAGACTAGACAGACTAGACAGACTAGACAGACTAGACAGACTAGACAGACTAGACAGACTAGACAGACTAGACAGACTAGACAGACTAGACAGACTAGACAGACTAGACAGACTAGACAGACTAGACAGACTAGACAGACTAGACAGACTAGACAGACTAGACAGACTAGACAGACTAGACAGACTAGACAGACTAGACAGACTAGACAGACTAGACAGACTAGACAGACTAGACAGACTAGACAGACTAGACAGACTAGACAGACTAGACAGACTAGACAGACTAGACAGACTAGACAGACTAGACAGACTAGACAGACTAGACAGACTAGACAGACTAGACAGACTAGACAGACTAGACAGACTAGACAGACTAGACAGACTAGACAGACTAGACAGACTAGACAGACTAGACAGACTAGACAGACTAGACAGACTAGACAGACTAGACAGACTAGACAGACTAGACAGACTAGACAGACTAGACAGACTAGACAGACTAGACAGACTAGACAGACTAGACAGACTAGACAGACTAGACAGACTAGACAGACTAGACAGACTAGACAGACTAGACAGACTAGACAGACTAGACAGACTAGACAGACTAGACAGACTAGACAGACTAGACAGACTAGACAGACTAGACAGACTAGACAGACTAGACAGACTAGACAGACTAGACAGACTAGACAGACTAGACAGACTAGACAGACTAGACAGACTAGACAGACTAGACAGACTAGACAGACTAGACAGACTAGACAGACTAGACAGACTAGACAGACTAGACAGACTAGACAGACTAGACAGACTAGACAGACTAGACAGACTAGACAGACTAGACAGACTAGACAGACTAGACAGACTAGACAGACTAGACAGACTAGACAGACTAGACAGACTAGACAGACTAGACAGACTAGACAGACTAGACAGACTAGACAGACTAGACAGACTAGACAGACTAGACAGACTAGACAGACTAGACAGACTAGACAGACTAGACAGACTAGACAGACTAGACAGACTAGACAGACTAGACAGACTAGACAGACTAGACAGACTAGACAGACTAGACAGACTAGACAGACTAGACAGACTAGACAGACTAGACAGACTAGACAGACTAGACAGACTAGACAGACTAGACAGACTAGACAGACTAGACAGACTAGACAGACTAGACAGACTAGACAGACTAGACAGACTAGACAGACTAGACAGACTAGACAGACTAGACAGACTAGACAGACTAGACAGACTAGACAGACTAGACAGACTAGACAGACTAGACAGACTAGACAGACTAGACAGACTAGACAGACTAGACAGACTAGACAGACTAGACAGACTAGACAGACTAGACAGACTAGACAGACTAGACAGACTAGACAGACTAGACAGACTAGACAGACTAGACAGACTAGACAGACTAGACAGACTAGACAGACTAGACAGACTAGACAGACTAGACAGACTAGACAGACTAGACAGACTAGACAGACTAGACAGACTAGACAGACTAGACAGACTAGACAGACTAGACAGACTAGACAGACTAGACAGACTAGACAGACTAGACAGACTAGACAGACTAGACAGACTAGACAGACTAGACAGACTAGACAGACTAGACAGACTAGACAGACTAGACAGACTAGACAGACTAGACAGACTAGACAGACTAGACAGACTAGACAGACTAGACAGACTAGACAGACTAGACAGACTAGACAGACTAGACAGACTAGACAGACTAGACAGACTAGACAGACTAGACAGACTAGACAGACTAGACAGACTAGACAGACTAGACAGACTAGACAGACTAGACAGACTAGACAGACTAGACAGACTAGACAGACTAGACAGACTAGACAGACTAGACAGACTAGACAGACTAGACAGACTAGACAGACTAGACAGACTAGACAGACTAGACAGACTAGACAGACTAGACAGACTAGACAGACTAGACAGACTAGACAGACTAGACAGACTAGACAGACTAGACAGACTAGACAGACTAGACAGACTAGACAGACTAGACAGACTAGACAGACTAGACAGACTAGACAGACTAGACAGACTAGACAGACTAGACAGACTAGACAGACTAGACAGACTAGACAGACTAGACAGACTAGACAGACTAGACAGACTAGACAGACTAGACAGACTAGACAGACTAGACAGACTAGACAGACTAGACAGACTAGACAGACTAGACAGACTAGACAGACTAGACAGACTAGACAGACTAGACAGACTAGACAGACTAGACAGACTAGACAGACTAGACAGACTAGACAGACTAGACAGACTAGACAGACTAGACAGACTAGACAGACTAGACAGACTAGACAGACTAGACAGACTAGACAGACTAGACAGACTAGACAGACTAGACAGACTAGACAGACTAGACAGACTAGACAGACTAGACAGACTAGACAGACTAGACAGACTAGACAGACTAGACAGACTAGACAGACTAGACAGACTAGACAGACTAGACAGACTAGACAGACTAGACAGACTAGACAGACTAGACAGACTAGACAGACTAGACAGACTAGACAGACTAGACAGACTAGACAGACTAGACAGACTAGACAGACTAGACAGACTAGACAGACTAGACAGACTAGACAGACTAGACAGACTAGACAGACTAGACAGACTAGACAGACTAGACAGACTAGACAGACTAGACAGACTAGACAGACTAGACAGACTAGACAGACTAGACAGACTAGACAGACTAGACAGACTAGACAGACTAGACAGACTAGACAGACTAGACAGACTAGACAGACTAGACAGACTAGACAGACTAGACAGACTAGACAGACTAGACAGACTAGACAGACTAGACAGACTAGACAGACTAGACAGACTAGACAGACTAGACAGACTAGACAGACTAGACAGACTAGACAGACTAGACAGACTAGACAGACTAGACAGACTAGACAGACTAGACAGACTAGACAGACTAGACAGACTAGACAGTTCAGAAACAAGCTTTAAGAATTATAGAAAATTTGAAATATAAGGAAACATGTAGAGGAAAATTTAAGGAAGCACGTGTATTAACAATAACAGCATTATACGTATACGAAACACTAGTGTTTACCTTCAAATACAAAAACCTATTTGAAAAGCATAAGAACAGTAACATAAATTCAAGAACTAATAACTATACAATACCTACACATAGATTAACAATGACCAAAAAGGGACCTCCATATATTAATATTAAACTATATAACACACTACCGAAGAGAATAAAATGTACAACGAATTCTAATAAACTTAAACAGGATATACGGAATATATTAATTGATATGGAACCATACGATATGGACGAGTATTTCGCAAAAATAAAAGAAATATACCTATAAATGATTGGATTTTGACATAATTTCACTTATTTCGTAAATATGTATAAACATGTAAATATGTATATATGAAATAAACGTTCTTTGATTTTGATTTTGACTAGACAGACAAGACTAGACAGACAAGACTAGACAGACAAGACTAGACAGACAAGACTAGACAGACAAGACTAGACAGACAAGACTAGACAGACAAGACTAGACAGACAAGACTAGACAGACAAGACTAGACAGACAAGACTAGACAGACAAGACTAGACAGACAAGACTAGACAGACAAGACTAGACAGACAATACTAGACAGACAATACTAGACAGACAAGACTAGACAGACAAGACTAGACAGACAAGACTAGACAGACAAGACTAGACAGACAAGACGAGTTTTTTGTGAACATGGCGGACGATAAAGTGTTAAACGAAGTGCTGTGCAATTATTGTACGAAAAAAGTCGCAAAACCACTATTTTGTATAAAATGTAAAAATTGTTACCATGCGGGATGCCTAGCGCATGAAAAAAAGAAACGTAATAACGCCTGCGAACATGAATTCCGCGAAGTTCAAGAATTTTCTGTGAAAACCCCAGAAATATTAGAAATTGTAAACACCGAATATAGTGAAAACTATTACTTAAAAAAGACAATAATGGAGATGGAGGATAAAAATGCAATCCTAAAGAAATATGTCTCAACCCTGGAGGCATATATTGAATTATTGCAAGAAAAAGAAAAAAGAAAAACAATAACAGAAGTAAACAATCCTACCTTGGTAGAAACAAATCTTGATGTCAACAGTAACAGCGAGGCAACACTCTTCGCATCTCAAACGCGCGTGAGCTCGGTAGATAATCTTCCCCAAAGAGAAATTGAAATACACGAAAGTGATACGTCGGCAACCAAGCAAACTGTGAACAATAATCAAAGACAGACTGTAACAATAGAACCTAAAAATAACAAGAAGGCAACCACATCCACGTTCAACCCTGGAAATGAAACGCAACAAGCGGACAAGGATAGAAGTACCAACACAAAGACACAAAATGAGGATTTGGATTTTATTGCAACTAAAAGGAGGATAAAAAAGGTTTCCATTGGTAAAGCAAAACTAAGTGACGACGAATCTGCTACAGGATTTGCCGGACGAGAAAACCTACCTAGTAAAATCTGGCTCCATATATCTAGAGCAAAGGAACATGTGAATGAGGAGATTGTATTAAACTATTTAATGGAAAAAACAGGATATGATAGAAACAGCTTCATCGTCGAAAAACTGACACAAAAATTCCAAATGCCCGATAATAATAGCTTGAAAGTAGGCGTAGACTTGAACCTAAAGGAAAGAGTGTATGATGCAGCATTTTGGCCCGAAGGTATTTTACACCAACGGTTCAATTTTAGATTAAGCAGTAGAAACCGTCAAGGAAATTTTACCCAACGTGCCCAAAGAATCCAAAACCTTTAAGAAGAAAAAAAATTGTTAAAGATATAAAGAGAGAAAACATCAGCGTAATTAATTTAAATACCCAATCTGTCCGAAACTCAATTGATGAAATTGAATATATGATCGAAGATACGCGTAACTGTAAATACCTAGCCCTAACAGAACACTGGCAGAGTTCAGTACAGCTGCAAACAATATTAATTAAGAATTTTCATCTAGTCTCGAGTTTCTGCAGGGAAGAAGGAAGGCATGGCGGAGTAGCCCTCTACTGTCACAATAATATGTCGTATAAAATTAGAAATGATATAAACTCACATGCAGAGACCTACACATTTGAATGTGCAGCTATGGAAACAACAATCAACTCAAACTCATTATTAATCATCGCCATATACAGAACACCGGTAGCAGATATCAAACAATTCTTCCAGAAACTACATGCACTACTTACTAATATCACAAATGAAAGGAAACAGTTTATTATCACAGGAGACTTTAACATCGATGTCTTAAAACTGTCAAAAAATAGCCGCGAACTAAAATATCTGCTAGAATCGTTCAATGCAACTCTTACACTAAAGGAAGTCAGTCATCCAACATCAAATACATGCTTAGACAATATAGTGGTCTGCACAAACATGAGCTATGAAGTGCAGACGCTCAATTATCAAATCTCTGACCACCTCGCGCAACAAATCACTTTCTCAACAAACAAAACCCAACAGAGTTACCATACATTTCGAATTTACAACGAAGACAACATGAATCAGTTTAAACTGGCGCTGAGTAAAGAATCATGGGAAGAACTTAATTCAATTGAATATAAGGAAGTAAACGATCAGTGGGACAATTTCATAGAAATATTTCTAAAGCATTTTTATGAATGCTTCCCTATTAAAAAGATTAATTGTTAGCAAGTGAAAAAAAAGGTATTTGTAAACAGTGCACTGAATCAGTTAAAAAGAGAACTGCAGATTATGCAAATATTATCTATGTATATTCAGGGTTTAAAACCAAGCTACAATAGACTGCGAAGGAAATATAAAGCTGCGTTGCGATTAGAGAAAAAGAAACGTTACCAATGCTTAATAGAAAACAGCGAAAATAAAATCAAAAGCACATGGAAGGTTGTCAAAGAAATAACTAAACTTAAGACAAGTAAGGAATCTAGGACTAATCATAACTTTGGACCAGAAATGGCAAACGTAATAAATAATTTCTTCGCTGACAGAGGAAATAATATGACACAACATCTGAACAATGGAAGTGCCAGCAATAGCATACGAAATAATCCAAATACAATTTTTCTAGATCCAATCAACAAAGAAGAATTAATTAATGCCATAATAAATTTTAAAAATAAAAGAAGTGCGGGAATAGACGAAATTAATATTCCAATTATAAAATGGGTAGCAATGGAAATAATTAGTCCATTGGAACTAATTATTAATAATTCTTTGCAGACAGGTATATTCCCAGAGGCATTAAAAATCTCAAAGGTGGTTCCTGTTTACAAAAAGGGTGTCGTGAATGACTTAGAAAACTACAGACCAATTAGTCTGCAATCAGTTTTCTCAAAAATATTTGAGAAATTGATATGCACAAGAATTTTATCCTTTGTAAATAGGTACCATATTTTTAATAAATGTCAGCATGGCTTCATAGCAGGACGAAATATCGAAACGGCCTGTTTCCAATATATTAGTGACACAATACGCCATATAGAAGACCAGAAGATCCCATGTGGAATTTTCATTGATTTATCCAAGGCATATGATACCATCGATCACTTCCTACTAATCCAGAAGTTAGATAAATATGGCATCAGAGGAGTCACCCTAGAATGGATTATGTCATATTTAAAAAATAGAACCCAGTTAACGGAAATTACAACAGGACAAGGCAAAATCACATCAGCAAAACGCATAACAAATGTAGAAATTCCGCAAGGAAGTATTCTGGGCCCTATATTATTTACATTGTATGTAAATGATCTGCCAAAAATAACGGAGAAAACGGACACGGTAATGATTAATTACGCGGATGATACAAGCGTTATAATAACCAATAAATCCGTAGAAAACGTCTCGACGAACATTACAACGACTATGGAAGCGCTAACTACATGGTTTAATGAAAATAAACTTATTATGAATGAGGATAAAACAAACCTCATATTTTTCAAAACAAAACGTGACCAAAGAGTATACCCTAAAGAGATTACGATACACAATAAACTGGAAGTACAAAAAAGCGTCAAACTATTAGGAATCCACTTCGACGAGAACCTGGATTGGACAACCCATATAATTAAACTATCAAAACTACTTAGTAGGTCCGTATATGCACTTAGAATCCTCAGAGGCTATTTAGATTCGAAAGCTTTAAAAGCAGTTTATTTTGCCAATGTTCATAGCTTATTGAGGTTCGGGATCATGTTCTGGGGCAGCGGAACATTGATAACCGAAATTTTTAAAATCCAAAAAGAAGCTATCCGAGTGATTTTTAAGCTCCAATTCACTGAATCATGTAGAGGAATATTCAAAGAAGCGAATATTCTAACAACAATAGGAACGTACATATTTGAAAGTTTAGTTTTCCTATTTAAACACAGATATTACTTCGCGGATTATCAAATCAATACTAATAAGAACACCAGAAATAATAATATAAATTACAATTACCCCATACACAAACTCAGCATGACAGAGAAACATCCGCCTTATAGCAACATCAAATTATTTAATGCACTACCGCTAAATCTAAAACGGAAAAACAATCTAAAGGAATACAAGAAGGCACTTCGTAGCATCCTCGTCAGCATAGAGCCTTACACTCTACAGGAGTATCATACGAATATAAAAGCCCCAATATTCCAAAACTTGTGACATATTACATTTTGCATACAGTTGTAATTATGTGAACACATTATTTATTTCTACTGTAAAGCTTATATATTGTAATAAATATATTTGTATTGTATTTGTATTGTGACTAGACAGACAAGACTAGACAGACAAGACTAGACAGACAAGACTAGACAGACAAGACTAGACAAACAAGACTAGACAGACTAGACAGACTAGACAGACTAGACAGACTAGACAGACTAGACAGACTAGACAGACTAGACAGACTAGACAGACTAGACAGACTAGACAGACTAGACAGACTAGACAGACTAGACAGACTAGACAGACTAGACAGACTAGACAGACTAGACAGACTAGACAGACTAGACAGACTAGACAGACTAGACAGACTAGACAGACTAGACAGACTAGACAGACTAGACAGACTAGACAGACTAGACAGACTAGACAGACTAGACAGACTAGACAGACTAGACAGACTAGACAGACTAGACAGACTAGACAGACTAGACAGACTAGACAGACTAGACAGACTAGACAGACTAGACAGACTAGACAGACTAGACAGACTAGACAGACTAGACAGACTAGACAGACTAGACAGACTAGACAGACTAGACAGACTAGACAGACTAGACAGACTAGACAGACTAGACAGACTAGACAGACTAGACAGACTAGACAGACTAGACAGACTAGACAGACTAGACAGACTAGACAGACTAGACAGACTAGACAGACTAGACAGACTAGACAGACTAGACAGACTAGACAGACTAGACAGACTAGACAGACTAGACAGACTAGACAGACTAGACAGACTAGACAGACTAGACAGACTAGACAGACTAGACAGACTAGACAGACTAGACAGACTAGACAGACTAGACAGACTAGACAGACTAGACAGACTAGACAGACTAGACAGACTAGACAGACTAGACAGACTAGACAGACTAGACAGACTAGACAGACTAGACAGACTAGACAGACTAGACAGACTAGACAGACTAGACAGACTAGACAGACTAGACAGACTAGACAGACTAGACAGACTAGACAGACTAGACAGACTAGACAGACTAGACAGACTAGACAGACTAGACAGACTAGACAGACTAGACAGACTAGACAGACTAGACAGACTAGACAGACTAGACAGACTAGACAGACTAGACAGACTAGACAGACTAGACAGACTAGACAGACTAGACAGACTAGACAGACTAGACAGACTAGACAGACTAGACAGACTAGACAGACTAGACAGACTAGACAGACTAGACAGACTAGACAGACTAGACAGACTAGACAGACTAGACAGACTAGACAGACTAGACAGACTAGACAGACTAGACAGACTAGACAGACTAGACAGACTAGACAGACTAGACAGACTAGACAGACTAGACAGACTAGACAGACTAGACAGACTAGACAGACTAGACAGACTAGACAGACTAGACAGACTAGACAGACTAGACAGACTAGACAGACTAGACAGACTAGACAGACTAGACAGACTAGACAGACTAGACAGACTAGACAGACTAGACAGACTAGACAGACTAGACAGACTAGACAGACTAGACAGACTAGACAGACTAGACAGACTAGACAGACTAGACAGACTAGACAGACTAGACAGACTAGACAGACTAGACAGACTAGACAGACTAGACAGACTAGACAGACTAGACAGACTAGACAGACTAGACAGACTAGACAGACTAGACAGACTAGACAGACTAGACAGACTAGACAGACTAGACAGACTAGACAGACTAGACAGACTAGACAGACTAGACAGACTAGACAGACTAGACAGACTAGACAGACTAGACAGACTAGACAGACTAGACAGACTAGACAGACTAGACAGACTAGACAGACTAGACAGACTAGACAGACTAGACAGACTAGACAGACTAGACAGACTAGACAGACTAGACAGACTAGACAGACTAGACAGACTAGACAGACTAGACAGACTAGACAGACTAGACAGACTAGACAGACTAGACAGACTAGACAGACTAGACAGACTAGACAGACTAGACAGACTAGACAGACTAGACAGACTAGACAGACTAGACAGACTAGACAGACTAGACAGACTAGACAGACTAGACAGACTAGACAGACTAGTCAGACTAGACAGACTAGACAGACTAGACAGACTAGACAGACTAGACAGACTAGACAGACTAGACAGACTAGACAGACTAGACAGACTAGACAGACTAGACAGACTAGACAGACTAGACAGACTAGACAGACTAGACAGACTAGACAGACTAGACAGACTAGACAGACTAGACAGACTAGACAGACTAGACAGACTAGACAGACTAGACAGACTAGACAGACTAGACAGACTAGACAGACTAGACAGACTAGACAGACTAGACAGACTAGACAGACTAGACAGACTAGACAGACTAGACAGACTAGACAGACTAGACAGACTAGACAGACTAGACAGACTAGACAGACTAGACAGACTAGACAGACTAGACAGACTAGACAGACTAGACAGACTAGACAGACTAGACAGACTAGACAGACTAGACAGACTAGACAGACTAGACAGACTAGACAGACTAGACAGACTAGACAGACTAGACAGACTAGACAGACTAGACAGACTAGACAGACTAGACAGACTAGACAGACTAGACAGACTAGACAGACTAGACAGACTAGACAGACTAGACAGACTAGACAGACTAGACAGACTAGACAGACTAGACAGACTAGACAGACTAGACAGACTAGACAGACTAGACAGACTAGACAGACTAGACAGACTAGACAGACTAGACAGACTAGACAGACTAGACAGACTAGACAGACTAGACAGACTAGACAGACTAGACAGACTAGACAGACTAGACAGACTAGACAGACTAGACAGACTAGACAGACTAGACAGACTAGACAGACTAGACAGACTAGACAGACTAGACAGACTAGACAGACTAGACAGACTAGACAGACTAGACAGACTAGACAGACTAGACAGACTAGACAGACTAGACAGACTAGACAGACTAGACAGACTAGACAGACTAGACAGACTAGACAGACTAGACAGACTAGACAGACTAGACAGACTAGACAGACTAGACAGACTAGACAGACTAGACAGACTAGACAGACTAGACAGACTAGACAGACTAGACAGACTAGACAGACTAGACAGACTAGACAGACTAGACAGACTAG
>CALYMW010000451.1:0-32571 GCA_944588485.1 Phosphuga atrata
TAGTCTTGTCTGTCTAGTCTTGTCTGTCTAGTCTTGTCTATCTAGTCTTGTCTGTCTAGTCTTGTTTGCCTAGTCTTGTCTGTCTAGTCTTGCCTGTCTAGTCTTGTCTGTCTAGTCATGTCTGTCTAGTCTTGTCTGTCTAGTCTTGTCTATCTAGACTTGTCTGTCTAGTCTTGTCTGTCTAGTCTTTTCTGTCTAGTCTTGTCTGTCTAGTCTTGTCTGTCTAGTCTTGTCTGTCTAGTCTTGCCTGTCTAGTCTTGTCTGTCTAGTCTTGTCTGTCTAGTCTTTTCTGTCTAGTCTTGTCTGTCTAGTCTTGTCTGTCTAGTCTTGTCTGTCTAGTCTTGTCTGTCTAGTCTTGTCTGTCTAGTCTTGTCTGTCTAGTCTTGTCTGTCTAGTCTTGTCTGTCTAGTCTTGTCTGTCTAGTCTTGTCTGTCTAGTTTTGTCTGTCTAATCTTGTCTGTCTAGTCTTGTCTGTCTAGCCTTGTCTGTCTAGTCTTGTCTGTCTAGTCTGGTCTGTCTAGTCTTGTCTGTCTAGTCTTGTCTGTCTAGTCTTGTCTGTCTAGTCTTGTCTGTCTAGTCTTGTCTGTCTAGTCTTGTCTGTCTAGTCTTGTCTGTCTAGTCTTGTCTGTCTAGTCTTGTCTGTCTAGTCTTGTCTGTCTAGTCTTGTCTGTCTAGTCTTGTCTGTCTAGTCTTGTCTGCCTAGTCTTGTCTGTCTAGTCTTGTCTGTCTAGTCTTGTCTGTCTAGTAATGACAGTCTAGTCTTGTCTGTCTAGTCTTGTCTGTCTAGACTTGTCTGTCTAGTCTTGTCTGTCTAGTCTTTTCTGTCTAGTCTTGTCTGTCTAGTCTTGTCTGTCTAGTCATGTCTGTCTAGTCTTGTCTGTCTAGTCTTGTCTGTCTAGTCTTGTCTCTCTAGTCTTGTCTGTCTAGTCTTGTCTGTCTAGTCTTGTCTGTCTAGTCTTGTCTGTCTAGTCTTGTCTGTCTAGTCTTGTCTGTCTAGTCTTGTCTGTCTAGTCTTGTCTGTCTAGTCTTGTCTGTCTAGTCTTGTCTGTCTAGTCTTGTCTGTCTAGTCTTGTCTGTCTAGTCTTGTCTGTCTAGTCTTGTCTGTCTAGTTTTGTCTGTCTAGTCTTGTCTGTCTAGTCTTGTCTGTCTAGTCTTGTCTGTCTAGTCTTGTCTGTCTAGTCTTGTCTGTCTAGTCTTGTCTGTCAAGTCTTGTCTGTCTAGTCTTGTCTGTCTAGTCTTGTCTGTCTAGTCTTGTCTGTCTAGTCTTGTCTGTCTAGTCTTGTCTGTCTAGTCTTGTCTGTCTAGTAATGACAGTCTAGTCTTGTCTGTCTAGTCTTGTCTGTCTAGTCTTGTCTGTCTAGTCTTGTCTGTCTAGTCTTGTCTGTCTAGTCTTGTCTGTCTAGTCTTGTCTGTCTACTCTTGTCTGTCTAGTTTTGTCTGTCTAGTCTTGTCTGTCTAGTCTTGTCTGTCTAGTCTTGTCTGTCTAGTCTTGTCTGTCTGGTCTTGTCTGTCTAGTCTTGTCTGTCTATTCTTGTCTGTCTAGTCTTGTCTGTCTAGTCTTGTCTGTCTAGTCTTGTCTGTCTAGTCTTGTCTGTCTAGTCTTGTCTGTCTAGTCTTGTCTGTCTAGTCTTGTCTGTCTAGTCTTGTCTGTCTAGTCTTGTCTGTCTAGTCTTGTCTGTCTAGTCTTGTCTGTCTAGTTTTGTCTGTCTAGTCTTGTCTGTCTAGTCTTGTCTGTCTAGTCTTGTCTATCTAGTCTTGTCTGTCTAGTCTTGTCTGCCCAGTCTTGTCTGTCTAGTCTTGTCTGTCTAGTCTTGTCTGTCTAGTCATGTCTGTCTAGTCTTGTCTGTCTAGTCTTGTCTGTCTAGACTTGTCTGTCTAGTCTTGTCTGTC
Organism: Phosphuga atrata; assembly: GCA_944588485.1. Lineage (NCBI taxonomy): Eukaryota > Metazoa > Arthropoda > Insecta > Coleoptera > Silphidae > Phosphuga > Phosphuga atrata. The sequence goes on from CALYMW010000451.1 coordinate 1,891, forward strand.
TAGTCTTTTCTGTCTAGTCTTGTCTGTCTAGTCTTGTCTGTCTAGTCTTGTCTGTCTAGTCTTGTCTGTCTAGTCTTGTCTGTCTAGTCTTGTCTGTCTAGTCTTGTCTGTCTAGTCTTGTCTGTCTAGTCTTGTCTGTCTAGTCTTGTCTGTCTAATCTTGTCTGTCTAGTCTTGTCTGTCTAGTTTTGTCTGTCTAGTCTTGTCTGTCTAGTCTTGTCGGTCTAGTCTTGTCTGTCTAGTCTTGTCTGTCTGGTCTGGTCTGTCTAGTCTTGTCTGTCTAGTCTTGTCTGTCTAGTCTTGTCTGTCTAGTCTTGTCTGTCTAGTCTTGTCTGTCTAGTCTTGTCTGTCTAGTCTTGTCTGTCTAGTCTTGTCTGTCTAGTCTTGTCTGTCTAGTCTTGTCTGTCTAGCCTTGTCTGTCTAGTCTTGTCTGTCTAGTAATGACAGTCTAGTCTTGTCTGTCTAGTCTTGTCTGTCTAGACTTGTCTGTCTAGTCTTGTCTGTTTAGTCTTTTCTGTTTAGTCTTGTTTGTCTAGTCTTGTCTGTCTAGTCATGTCTGTCTAGTCTTGTCTGTCTAGTCTTGTCTGTCTAGTCTTGTCTGTCTAGTCTTGTCTGTCTAGTCTTGTCTGTCTAGTCTTGTCTGTCTAGTCTTGTCTGTCTAGTCTTGTCTGTCTAGTCTTGTCTGTCTAGTCTTGTCTGTCTAGTCTTGTCTGTCTAGTCTTGTCTGTCTAGTCTTGTCTGTCTAGTTTTGTCTGTCTAGTCTTGTCTGTCTAGTCTTGTCTGTCTAATCTTGTCTGTCTAGTCTTGTCTGTCTAGTCTTGTCTGTCTAGTCTTGTCTGTCTAGTCTTGTCTGTCTAGTCTTGTCTGTCTAGTCATGTCTGTCTAGTCTTGTCTGTCTAGTCTTGTCTGTCTAGACTTGTCTGTCTAGTCTTGTCTGTCTAGTCTTTTCTGTCTAGTCTTGTCTGTCTAGTCTTTTCTGTCTAGTCTTGTCTGTGTAGTCTTTTCGGTCTAGTCTTGTCTGTCTAGTCTTTTCTGTCTAGTCTTGTCTGTCTAGTCTTGTCTGTCTAGTCTTGTCTGCCTAGTCTTGTCTGTCTAGTCTTGTCTGTCTAGTCTTGTCTGTCTAGTAATGACAGTCTAGTCTTGTCTGTCTAGTCTTGTTTGTCTAGACTTGTCTGTCTAGTCTTGTCTGTCTAGTCTTTTCTGTTTAGTCTTGTCTGTCTAGTCTTGTCTGTCTAGTCATGTCTGTCTAGTCTTGTCTGTCTAGTCTTGTCTGTCTAGTGTTGTCTGTCTAGTCTTGTCTGTCTAGTCTTGTCTGTCTAGTCTTGCCTGTCTAGTCTTGTCTGTCTAGTCTTGTCTGTCTAGTCTTGTCTGTCTAGTCTTGTCTGTCTAGTCTTGTCTGTCTAGTCTTGTCTGTCTAGTCTTGTCTGTCTAGTTTTGTCTGTCTAGTCTTGTCTGTCTAGTCTTGTCTGTCTAATCTTGTCTGTCTAGTCTTGTCTGTCTAGTCTTGTCTGTCTAGTCTTGTCTGTCTAGTCTTGTCTGTCTAGTCTGGTCTGTCTAGTCATGTCTGTCTAGTCTTGTCTGTCTAGTCTTGTCTGTCTAGACTTGTCTGTCTAGTCTTGTCTGTCTAGTCTTTTCTGTCTAGTCTTGTCTGCCTAGTCTTGTCTGTCTAGTCTTGTCTGTCTAGTCTTGTCTGTCTAGTAATGACAGTCTAGTATTGTCTGTCTAGTCTTGTCTGTCTAGACTTGTCTGTCTAGTCTTGTCTGTCTAGTCTTTTCTGTCTAGTCTTGTCTGTCTAGTCTTGTCTGTCTAGTCATGTCTGTCTAGTCTTGTCTGTCTAGTCTTGTCTGTCTAGTCTTGTCTGTCTAGTCTTGTCTGTCTAGTCTTGTCTGTCTAGTCTTGTCTGTCTAGTCTTGTCTGTCTAGTCTTGTCTGTCTAGTTTTGTCTGTCTAGTCTTGTCTGTCTAGTCTTGTCTGTCTAGTCTTGTCTGTCTAGTCTTGTCTGTCTAGTCTTGTCTGTCAAGTCTTGTCTGTCTAGTCTTGTCTGTCTAGTCTTGTCTGTCTAGTCTTGTCTGTCTAGTCTTGTCTGTCTAGTCTTGTCTGTCTAGTCTTGTCTGTCTAGTAATGACAGTCTAGTCTTGTCTGTCTAGTCTTGTCTGTCTAGTCTTGTCTGTCTAGTCTTGTCTGTCTAGTCTTGTCTGTCTAGTCTTGTCTGTCTAGTCTGGTCTGTCTAGTCTTGTCTGTCTAGTCTTGTCTGTCTAGTTTTGTCTGTCTAGTCTTGTCTGTCTAGTCTTGTCTGTCTAGTCTTGTCTGTCTAGTCTTGTCTGTCTAGTCTTGTCTCTCTAGTCTTGTCTGTCTATTCTTGTCTGTCTAGTCTTGTCTGTCTAGTCTTGTCTGTCTAGTCTTGTCTGTCTAGTCTTGTCTGTCTAGTCTTGTCTGTCTAGTCTTGTCTGTCTAGTCTTGTCTGTCTAGTCTTGTCTGTTTAGTTTTGTCTGTCTAGTCTTGTCTGTCTAGTCTTGTCTGTCTAGTCTTGTCTATCTAGTCTTGTCTGTCCAATCTTGTCTGCCTAGTCTTGTCTGTCTAGTCTTGTCTGTCTAGTCTTGTCTGTCTAGTCATGTCTGTCTAGTCTTGTCTGTCTAGTCTTGTCTGTCTAGACTTGTCTGTCTAGTCTTGTCTGTCTAGTCTTTTCTGTCTAGTCTTGTCTGTCTAGTCTTGTCTGTCTAGCCTTGTCTGTCTAGTCTTGTCTGTCTAGTCTTGTCTGTCTAGTCTTGTCTGTCTAGTCTTGTCTGTCTAGTCTTGTCTGTCTAATCTTGTCTGTCTAGTCTTGTCTGTCTAGTTTTGTCTGTCTAGTCTTGTCTGTCTAGTCCTGTCGGTCTAGTCTTGTCTGTCTAGTCTTGTCTGTCTAGTCTGGTCTGTCTAGTCGTGTCTGTCTAGTCTTGTCTGTCTAGTCTGTCTAGTCTTGTCTGTCTAGTCTTGTCTGTCTAGTCTTGTCTGTCTAGTCTTGTCTGTCTAGTCTTGTCTGTCTAGTCTTGTCTGTCTAGTCTTGTCTGTCTAGTCTTGTCTGTCTAGTCTTGTCTGTCTAGTCTTGTCTGTCTAGTCTTGTCTGTCTAGTCTTGTCTGTCTAGTCTTGTCTGCCTAGTCTTGTCTGTCTAGTCTTGTCTGTCTAGTCTTGTCTGCCTAGTAATGACAGTCTAGTCTTGTCTGTCTAGTCTTGTCTGTCTAGACTTGTCTGTCTAGTCTTGTCTGTCTAGTCTTTTCTGTCTAGTCTTGTCTGTCTAGTCTTGTCTGTCTAGTCTTGTCTGTCTAGTCATGTCTGTCTAGTCTTGTCTGTCTAGTCTTGTCTGTCTAGTCTTGTCTGTCTAGTCTTGTGTGTCTAGTCTTGTCTGTCTAGTCTTGTCTGTCTAGTCTTGTCTGTCTAGTCTTGTCTGTCCAGTCTTGTCTGTCTAGTCTTGTCTGTCTAGTCTTGTCTGTCTAGTCTTGTCTGTCTAGTCTTGTCTGTCTAGTTTTGTCTGTCTAGTCTTGTCTGTCTAGTCTTGTCTGTCTAGTCTTGTCTATCTAGTCTTGTCTGTCTAGTCTTGTCTGCCTAGTCTTGTCTGTCTAGTCTTGTCTGTCTAGTCTTGTCTGTCTAGTCATGTCTGTCTAGTCTTGTCTGTCTAGTCTTGTCTGTCTAGACTTGTCTGTCTAGTCTTGTCTGTCTAGTCTTTTCTGTCTAGTCTTGTCTGTCTAGTCTTGTCTGTCTAGTCTTGTCTGTCTAGTCTTGTCTGTCTAGTCTTGTCTGTCTAGTCTTGTCTGTCTAGTCTTGTCTGTCTAGTCTTGTCTGTCTAGTCTTGTCTGTCTAATCTTGTCCGTCTAGTCTTGTCTGTCTAGTTTTGTCTGTCTAGTCTTGTCTGTCTAGTCTTGTCGGTCTAGTCTTGTCTGTCTAGTCTTGTCTGTCTAGTCTGGTCTGTCTAGTCTTGTCTGTCTAGTCTTGTCTGTCTAGTCTGTCTAGTCTGTCTAGTCTGTCTAGTCTGTCTAGTCTTGTCTGTCTAGTCTTGTCTGTCTAGTCTTGTCTGTCTAGTCTTGTCTGCCTAGTCTTGTCTGTCTAGTCTTGTCTGTCTAGTCTTGTCTGTCTAGTCATGTCTGTCTAGTCCTGTCTGTCTAGTCTTGTCTGTCTAGACTTGTCTGTCTAGTCTTGTCTGTCTAGTCTTTTCTGTCTAGTCTTGTCTGTCTAGTCTTGTCTGTCTAGTCTTGTCTGTCTAGTCTTGTCTGTCTAGTCTTGTCTGTCTAGTCTTGTCTGTCTAGTCTTGTCTGTCTAGTCTTGTCTGTCTAGTCTTGTCTGTCTAGTCTTGTCTGTCTAGTCTTGTCTGTCTAGTCTTGTCTGTCTAGTCTTGTCTGTCTAATCTTGTCTGTCTAGTCTTGTCTGTCTAGTTTTGTCTGTCTAGTCTTGTCTGTCTAGTCTTGTCGGTCTAGTCTTGTCTGTCTAGTCTTGTCTGTCTAGTCTGGTCTGTCTAGTCTTGTCTGTCTAGTCTTGTCTGTCTAGTCTTGTCTGTCTAGTCTTGTCTGTCTAGTCTTGTCTGTCTAGTCTTGTCTGTCTAGTCTTGTCTGTCTAGTCTTGTCTGTCTAGTCTTGTCTGTCTAGTCTTGTCTGTCTAGTCTTGTCTGCCTAGTCTTGTCTGTCTAGTCTTGTCTGTCTAGTCTTGTCTGTCTAGTAATGACAGTCTAGTCTTGTCTGTCTAGTCTTGTCTGTCTAGACTTGTCTGTCTAGTCTTGTCTGTCTAGTCTTTTCTGTTTAGTCTTGTCTGTCTAGTCTTGTCTGTCTAGTCATGTCTGTCTAGTCTTGTCTGTCTACTCTTGTCTGTCTAGTCTTGTCTGTCTAGTCTTGTCTGTCTAGTCTTGTCTGTCTAGTCTTGTCTGTCTAGTCTTGTCTGTCTAGTCTTGTCTGTCTAGTCTTGTCTGTCTAGTCTTGTCTGTCTAGTCTTGTCTGTCTAGTCTTGTCTGTCTAGTCTTGTCTGTCTAGTCTTGTCTGTCTAGTCTTGTCTGTCTAGTTTTGTCTGTCTAGTCTTGTCTGTCTAGTCTTGTCTGTCTAATCTTGTCTGTCTAGTCTTGTCTGTCTAGTCTTGTCTGTCTAGTCTTGTCTGTCTAGTCTTGTCTGTCTAGTCTTGTCTGTCTAGTCTTGTCTGTCTAGTCATGTCTGCCTAGTCTTGTCTGTCTAGTCTTGTCTGTCTAGACTTGTCTGTCTAGTCCTGTCTGTCTAGTCTTTTCTGTCTAGTCTTGTCTGTCTAGTCTTTTCTGTCTAGTCTTGTCTGTCTAGTCTTTTCTGTCTAGTGTTGTCTGTCTAGTCTTTTCTGTCTAGTCTTGTCTGTCTAGTCTTGTCTGTCTAGTCTTGTCTGCCTAGTCTTGTCTGTCTAGTCTTGTCTGTCTAGTCTTGTCTGTCTAGTAATGACAGTCTAGTCTTGTCTCTCTAGTCTTGTCTGTCTAGTCTTGTCTGTCTAGTCTTGTCTGTCTAGTCTTGTCTATCTAGTCTTGTCTGTCTAGTCTTGTCTGTCTAGTCTTGTCTGTCTAGTCTTGTCTGTCTAGTCTTGTCTGTCTAGTCTTGTCTGTCTTTTCTTGTCTGTCTAGTCTTGTCTGTCTAGTCTTGTCTGTCTAGTTTTGTCTGTCTAGTCTTGTCTGTCTAGTCTTGTCTGTCTAATCTTGTCTGTCTAGTCTTGTCTGTCTAGTCTTGTCTGTCTAGTCTTGTCTGTCTAGTCTTGTCTGTCTAGTCTTGTCTGTCTAGTCATGTCTGTCTAGTCTTGTCTGTCTAGTCTTGTCTCTCTAGACTTGTCTGTCTAGTCTTGTCTGTCTAGTCTTTTCTGTCTAGTCTTGTCTGTCTAGTCTTGTCTGTCTAGTCTTGTCTGTCTAGTCTTGTCTGTCTAGTCTTGTCTGTCTAGTCTTGTCTGTCTAGTCTTGTCTGTCTAGTCTTGTCTGTCTAGTCTTGTCTGTCTAGTCTTGTCTGTCTAGTCTTGTCTGTCTAGTCTTGTCTGTCTAGTCTTGTCTGTCTAGTCTTGTCTGTCTAGTCTTGTCTGTCTAGTCTTGTCTGTCTAGTCTTGTCTGTCTAGTCTTGTCTGCCTAGTCTTGTATGTCTAGTCTTGTCTGTCTAGTCTTGTCTGTCTAGTCTTGTCTGTCTAGTCTTGTCTGTCTAGTCTTGTCTGTCTAGTCTTGTCTGTCTAGTTTTGTCTGTCTAGTCTTGTCTGTCTAGTCTTGTCTGTCTAGTCTTGTCTGTCTAGTCTTGTCTGTCTAGTCTTGTCTGTCTAGTCTTGTCTGTCTAGTCTCGTCTGCCTAGTCTTGTCTGTCTAGTCTTGTCTGTCTAGTCTTGTCTGTCTAGTAATGACAGTCTAGTCTTGTCTGTCTAGTCTTGTCTGTCTAGACTTGTCTGTCTAGTCTTGTCTGTCTAGTCTTTTCTGTCTAGTCTTGTCTGTCTAGTCTTGTCTGTCTAGTCATGTCTGTCTAGTCTTGTCTGTCTAGTCTTGTCTGTCTAGTCTTGTCTGTCTAGTCTTGTCTGTCTAGTCTTGTCTGTCTAGTCTTGTCTGTCTAGTCTTGTCTGTCTAGTCTTGTCTGTCTAGTCTTGTCTGTCTAGTTTTGTCTGTCTAGTCTTGTCTGTCTAGTCTTGTCTGTCTAGTCTTGTCTGTCTAGTCTTGTCTGTCTAGTCTTGTCTGTCAAGTCTTGTCTGTCTAGTCTTGTCTGTCTAGTCTTGTCTGTCTAGTCTTGTCTGTCTAGTCTTGTCTGTCTAGTCTTGTCTGTCTAGTCTTGTCTGTCTAGTCTTGTCTGTCTAGTCTTGTCTGTCTAGTCTTGTCTGTCTAGTCTTGTCTGTCTAGTCTTGTCTGTCTAGTCTTGTCTGTCTAGTCTTGTCTGTCTAGTTTTGTCTGTCTAGTCTTGTCTGTCTAGTCTTGTCTGTCTAGTCTTGTCTGTCTAGTCTTGTCTGTCTAGTCTTGTCTCTCTAGTCTTGTCTGTCTATTCTTGTCTGTCTAGTCTTGTCTGTCTAGTCTTGTCTGTCTAGTCTTGTCTGTCTAGTCTTGTCTGTCAAGTCTTGTCTGTCTAGTCTTGTCTGTCTAGTCTTGTCTGTCTAGTCTTGTCTGTCTAGTCTTGTCTGTCTAGTCTTGTCTGTCTAGTCTTGTCTGTCTAGTCTATTCTGTCTAGTTTTGTCTGTCTAGTCTTGTCTGTCTAGTCTTGTCTGTCTAGTCTTGTCTATCTAGTCTTGTCTGTCTAGTCTTGTCTGCCTAGTCTTGTCTGTCTAGTCTTGTCTGTCTAGTCTTGTCTGTCTAGTCATGTCTGTCTAGTCTTGTCTGTCTAGTCTTGTCTGTCTAGACTTGTCTGTCTAGTCTTGTCTGTCTATTTTTTTCTGTCTAGTCTTGTCTGTCTAGTCTTGTCTGTCTAGTCTTGTCTGTCTAGTCTTGTCTGTCTAGTCTTGTCTGTCTAGTCTTGTCTGTCTAGTCTTGTCTGTCTAGTCTTGTCTGTCTAGTCTTGTCTGTCTAATCTTGTCTGTCTAGTCTTGTCTGTCTAGTTTTGTCTGTCTAGTCTTGTCTGTCTAGTCTTGTCGGTCTAGTCTTGTCTGTCTAGTCTTGTCTGTCTAGTCTGGTCTGTCTAGTCTTGTCTGTCTAGTCTTGTCTGTCTAGTCTGTCTAGTCTTGTCTGTCTAGTCTTGTCTGTCTAGTCTTGTCTGTCTAGTCTTGTCTGTCTAGTCTTGTCTGTCTAGTCTTGTCTGTCTAGTCTTGTCTGTCTAGTCTTGTCTGTCTAGTCTTGTCTGTCTAGTCTTGTCTGCCTAGTCTTGTCTGTCTAGTCTTGTCTGTCTAGTCTTGTCTGTCTAGTAATGACAGTCTAGTCTTGTCTGTCTAGTCTTGTCTGTCTAGACTTGTCTGTCTAGTCTTGTCTGTCTAGTCTTTTCTGTCTAGTCTTGTCTGTCTAGTCTTGTCTGTCTAGTCATGTCTGTCTAGTCTTGTCTGTCTAGTCTTGTCTGTCTAGTCTTGTCTGTCTAGTCTTGTCTGTCTAGTCTTGTCTGTCTAGTCTTGTCTGTCTAGTCTTGTCTGTCTAGTCTTGTCTGTCTAGTCTTGTCTGGCCAGTCTTGTATGTCTAGTCTTGTCTGTCTAGTCTTGTCTGTCTAGTCTTGTCTGTCTAGTCTTGTCTGTCTAGTTTTGTCTGTCTAGTCTTGTCTGTCTAGTCTTGTCTGTCTAGTCTTGTCTATCTAGTCTTGTCTGTCTAGTCTTGTCTGCCTAGTCTTGTCTGTCTAGTCTTGTCTGTCTAGTCTTGTCTGTCTAGTCATGTCTGTCTAGTCTTGTCTGTCTAGTCTTGTCGGTCTAGACTTGTCTGTCTAGTCTTGTCTGTCTAGTCTTTTCTGTCTAGTCTTGTCTGTCTAGTCTTGTCTGTCTAGTCTTGTCTGTCTAGTCTTGTCTGTCTAGTCTTGTCTGTCTAGTCTTGTCTGTCTAGTCTTGTCTGTCTAGTCTTGTCTGTCTAGTCTTGTCTGTCTAATCTTGTCTGTCTAGTCTTGTCTGTCTAGTTTTGTCTGTCTAGTCTTGTCTGTCTAGTCTTGTCGGTCTAGTCTTGTCTGTCTAGTCTTGTCTGTCTAGTCTGGTCTGTCTAGTCTTGTCTGTCTAGTCTTGTCTGTCTAGTCTGTCTAGTCTTGTCTGTCCAGTCTTATCTGCCTAGTCTTGTCTCTCTAGTCTTGTCTGTCTAGTCTTGTCTGTCTAGTCTTGTCTGTCTAGTCTTGTCTGTCTAGTCTTGTCTGTCTAGTCTTGTCTGTCTAGTCTTGTCTGCCTAGTCTTGTCTGTCTAGTCTTGTCTGTCTAGTCTTGTCTGTCTAGTAATGACAGTCTAGTCTTGTCTGTCTAGTCTTGTCTGTCTAGACTTGTCTGTCTAGTCTTGTCTGTCTAGTCTTGTCTGTCTAGTCTTGTCTGTCTAGTCTTGTCTGTCTAATCTTGTCTGTCTAGTCTTGTCTGTCTAGTTTTGTCTGTCTAGTCTTGTCTGTCTAGTCTTGTCAGTCTAGTCTTGTCTGTCTAGTCTTGTCTGTCAAGTCTTGTCTGTCTAGTCTTGTCTGTCTAGTCTTGTCTGTCTAGTCTTGTCTGTCTAGTCTTGTCTGTCTAGTCTTGTCTGTCTAGTAATGACAGTCTAGTCTTGTCTGTCTAGTCTTGTCTGTCTAGTCTTGTCTGTCTAGTCTTGTCTGTCTAGTCTTGTCTGTCTAGTCTTGTCTGTCTAGTTTTGTCTGTCTGGTCTTGTCTGTCTAGTCTTGTCTGTCTAGTCTTGTCTGTCTAGTCTTGTCTGTCTAGTCTTGTCTCTCTAGTCTTGTCTGTCTATTCTTGTCTGTCTAGTCTTGTCTGTCTAGTCTTGTCTGTCTAGTCTTGTCTGTCTAGTCTTGTCTGTCTAGTCTTGTCTGTCTAGTCTTGTCTGTCTAGTTTTGGCTGTCTAGTTTTGTCTGTCTAGTCTTGTCTGTCTAGTCTTGTCTGTCTAGTCTTGTCTATCTAGTCTTGTCTGTCTAGTCTTGTCTGCCTAGTCTTGTCTGTCTAGTCTTGTCTGTCTAGTCTTGTCTGTCTAGTCATGTCTGTCTAGTCTTGTCTGTCTAGTCTTGTCTGTCTAGACTTGTCTGTCTAGTCTTGTCTGTCTAGTCTTTTCTGTCTAGTCTTGTCTGTCTAGTCTTGTCTGTCTAGTCTTGTCTGTCTAGTCTTGTCTGTCTAGTCTTGTCTGTCTAGTCTTGTCTGTCTAGTCTTGTCTGTCTAGTCTTGTCTGTCTAATCTTGTCTGTCTAGTCTTGTCTGTCTAGTTTTGTCTGTCTAGTCTTGTCTGTCTAGTCTTGTCGGTCTAGTCTTGTCTGTCTAGTCTTGTCTGTCTAGTCTGGTCTGTCTAGTCTTGTCTGTCTAGTCTTGTCTGTCTAGTCTGTCTAGTCTTGTCTGTCTAGTCTTGTCTGTCTAGTCTTGTCTGTCTAGTCTTGTCTGTCTAGTCTTGTCTGTCTAGTCTTGTCTGTCTAGTCTTGTCTGTCTAGTCTTGTCTGTCTAGTCTTGTCTGTATGGTCTTGTTTGTCTAGTCTTGTCTGTCTAGTCTTGTCTGCCTAGTCTTGTCTGTCTAGTCTTGTCTGTCTAGTCTTGTCTGTCTAGTAATGACAGTCTAGTCTTGTCTGTCTAGTCTTGTCTGTCTAGACTTGTCTGTCTAGTCTTGTCTGTCTAGTCTTTTCTGTCTAGTATTGTCTGTCTAGTCTTGTCTGTCTAGTCATGTCTGTCTAGTCTTGTCTGTCTAGTCTTGTCTGTCTAGTCTTGTCTGTCTAGTCTTGTCTGTCTAGTCTTGTCTGTCTAGTCTTGTCTGTCTAGTCTTGTCTGTCTAGTCTTGTCTGTCTAGTCTTGTCTGTCCAGTCTTGTCTGTCTAGTCTTGTCTGTCTAGTCTTGTCTGTCTAGTTTTGTCTGTCTAGTCTTGTCTGTCTAGTCTTGTCTGTCTAATCTTGTCTGTCTAGTCTTGTCTGTCTAGTCTTGTCTGTCAAGTCTTGTCTGTCTAGTCTTGTCTGTCTAGTCTTGTCTGTCTAGTCTTTTCTGTCTAGTCTTGTCTGTCTAGTCTTGTCTGTCTAGTCTTGTCTGTCTAGTCTTGTCTGTCTAGTCTTGTCTGTCTAGTCTTGTCTGTCTAGTCTTGTCTGCCTAGTCTTGTCTGTCTAGTCTTGTCTGTCTAGTCTTGTCTGTCTAGTCATGTCTGTCTAGTCTTGTCTGGCTAGTTTTGTCTGTCTAGTCTTGTCTGTCTAGTCTTGTCTGTCTAATCTTGTCTGTCTAGTCTTGTCGGTCTAGTCTTATCTGTCAAGTCTTGTCTGTCTAGTCTTGTCTGTCTAGTCTTGTCTGTCTAGTCTTGTCTGTCCAGTCTTGTCTGTCTAGTCTTGTCTGTCTAGTCTTGTCTGTCTAGTCTTGTCTGTCTAGTCTTGTCTGTCTAGTCTTTTCTGTCTAGTCTTGTCTGTCTAGTCTTGTCTGTCTAGTCTTGTCTGTCTAGTCTTGTCTGTCTAGTCTTGTCTGTCCAGTCTTGTCTTTCTAGTCTTGTCTGTCTAGTCTTGTCTGTCTAGTCTTGTCTGTCTAGTCTTGTCTGTCTAGTCTTGTCTGTCTAGTCTTGTCTGTCTAGTCTTGTCTGTCTAGTCTTGTCTGTCTAGTCTTGTCTGTCTAGTCTTGTCTGTCTAGTCTTGTCTGTCTAGTCTTGTCTGTCTAGTCTTGTCTGTCTAGTCTTGTCTGTCTAGTCTTGTCTGTCTAGTCTTGTCTGTCTAGTCTTGTCTGTCTAGTCTTGTCTGTCTAGTCTTGTCTGTCTAGTCTTGTCTGTCTAGTCTTGTCTGTCTAGTCTTGTCTGTCTAGTCTTGTCTGTCTAGTCTTGTCTGTCTAGTCTTGTCTGTCTAGTCTTGTCTGTCTAGTCTTGTCTGTCTAGTCTTGTCTGTCTAGTCTTGTCTGTCTAGTCTTGTCTGTCTAGTCTTGTCTGTCTAGTCTTGTCTGTCTAGTCTTGTCTGTCTAGTCTTGTCTGTCTAGTCTTGTCTGTCTAGTCTTGTCTGTCTAGTCTTGTCTGTCTAGTCTTGTCTGTCTAGTCTTGTCTGTCTAGTCTTGTCTGTCTAGTCTTGTCTGTCTAGTCTTGTCTGTCTAGTCTTGTCTGTCTAGTCTTGTCTGTCTAGTCTTGTCTGTCTAGTCTTGTCTGTCTAGTCTTGTCTGTCTAGTCTTGTCTGTCTAGTCTTGTCTGTCTAGTCTTGTCTGTCTAGTCTTGTCTGTCTAGTCTTGTCTGTCTAGTCTTGTCTGTCTAGTCTTGTCTGTCTAGTCTTGTCTGTCTAGTCTTGTCTGTCTAGTCTTGTCTGTCTAGTCTTGTCTGTCTAGTCTTGTCTGTCTAGTCTTGTCTGTCTAGTCTTGTCTGTCTAGTCTTGTCTGTCTAGTCTTGTCTGTCTAGTCTTGTCTGTCTAGTCTTGTCTGTCTAGTCTTGTCTGTCTAGTCTTGTCTGTCTAGTCTTGTCTGTCTAGTCTTGTCTGTCTAGTCTTGTCTGTCTAGTCTTGTCTGTCTAGTCTTGTCTGTCTAGTCTTGTCTGTCTAGTCTTGTCTGTCTAGTCTTGTCTGTCTAGTCTTGTCTGTCTAGTCTTGTCTGTCTAGTCTTGTCTGTCTAGTCTTGTCTGTCTAGTCTTGTCTGTCTAGTCTTGTCTGTCTAGTCTTGTCTGTCTAGTCTTGTCTGTCTAGTCTTGTCTGTCTAGTCTTGTCTGTCTAGTCTTGTCTGTCTAGTCTTGTCTGTCTAGTCTTGTCTGTCTAGTCTTGTCTGTCTAGTCTTGTCTGTCTAGTCTTGTCTGTCTAGTCTTGTCTGTCTAGTCTTGTCTGTCTAGTCTTGTCTGTCTAGTCTTGTCTGTCTAGTCTTGTCTGTCTAGTCTTGTCTGTCTAGTCTTGTCTGTCTAGTCTTGTCTGTCTAGTCTTGTCTGTCTAGTCTTGTCTGTCTAGTCTTGTCTGTCTAGTCTTGTCTGTCTAGTCTTGTCTGTCTAGTCTTGTCTGTCTAGTCTTGTCTGTCTAGTCTTGTCTGTCTAGTCTTGTCTGTCTAGTCTTGTCTGTCTAGTCTTGTCTGTCTAGTCTTGTCTGTCTAGTCTTGTCTGTCTAGTCTTGTCTGTCTAGTCTTGTCTGTCTAGTCTTGTCTGTCTAGTCTTGTCTGTCTAGTCTTGTCTGTCTAGTCTTGTCTGTCTAGTCTTGTCTGTCTAGTCTTGTCTGTCTAGTCTTGTCTGTCTAGTCTTGTCTGTCTAGTCTTGTCTGTCTAGTCTTGTCTGTCTAGTCTTGTCTGTCTAGTCTTGTCTGTCTAGTCTTGTCTGTCTAGTCTTGTCTGTCTAGTCTTGTCTGTCTAGTCTTGTCTGTCTAGTCTTGTCTGTCTAGTCTTGTCTGTCTAGTCTTGTCTGTCTAGTCTTGTCTGTCTAGTCTTGTCTGTCTAGTCTAGTCGGTCTAGTCTTGTCTGTCTAGTAATGACAGTCTAGTCTTGTCTGTCTAGTCTTGTCTGTCTAGACTTGTCTGTCTAGTCTTGTCTGTCTAGTCTTTTCTGTCTAGTCTTGTCTGTCTAGTCTTGTCTGTCTAGTCATGTCTGTCTAGTCTTGTCTGTCTAGTCTTGTCTGTCTAGTCTTGTCTGTCTAGTCTTGTCTGTCTAGTCTTGTCTGTCTAGTCTTGTCTGTCTAATCTTGTCTGTCTAGTCTTGTCTGTCTAGTCTTGTCTGTCTAGTCTTGTCTGTCTAGTCTTGTCTGTCTAGTCTTGTCTGTCTAGTCTTGTCTGTCTAGTCTTGTCTGTCTAGTTTTGTCTGTCTAGTCTTGTCTGTCTAGTCTTGTCTGTCTAGTCTTGCCTGTCTAGTCTTGTCTGTCTAGTCTTGTCTGTCAAGTCTTGTCTGTCTAGTCTTGTCTGTCTAGTCTTGTCTGTCTAGTCTTGTCTGTCTAGTCTTGTCTGTCTAGTCTTGTCTGTCTAGTCTTGTCTGTCTAGTAATGACAGTCTAGTCTTGTCTGTCTAGTCTTGTCTGTCTAGTCTTGTCTGTCTAGTCTTGTCTGTCTAGTCTTGTCTGTCTAGTCTTGTCTGTCTAGTCTTGTCTGTCTAGTCTTGTCTGTCTAGTCTTGTCTGTCTAGTCTTGTCTGTCTAGTTTTGTCTGTCTAGTCTTGTCTGTCTAGTCTTGTCTGTCTAGTCTTGTCTGTCTAGTCTTGTCTGTCTAGTCTTGTCTGTCTAGTTTTGTCTGTCTGGTCTTGTCTGTCTAGTCTTGTCTGTCTAGTCTTGTCTGTCTAGTCTTGTCTGTCTAGTCTTGTCTCTCTAGTCTTGTCTGTCTATTCTTGTCTGTCTAGTCTTGTCTGTCTAGTCTTGTCTGTCTAGTCTTGTCTGTCTAGTCTTGTCTGTCTAGTCTTGTCTGTCTAGTCTTGTCTGTCTAGTCTTGTCTGTCTAGTCTTGTCTGTCTAGTCTTGTCTGTCTAGTCTTGTCTGTCTAGTGCGTCGACTGTGACCGTTCAGTTGTGCTTAAATAAATCTTCAAGATTAGTGGCATTTTTTATTGGATAGAGACCAAATTAAAACTTGTGCAAATGACCATTGTGTTCATAATTGCAGTGTGATCATTTGTATATAACTTTTATTCTTGAGACAGGACTCATTGTGTCGTTTTTTGTGTTCATTTGTATATAACTTTTATTCTTGAGACAGGACTCATTGTGTCGTTTTTTTGGTGTTGTTTCTTTACGAGAAGTGAACTCGAAGTTTTTGTGTATATAGCTTGTGACTGTGCAAATTTTGTCGCCATGAGGTGATAAGAAAGTCAGGTATAAAAGAGAAAGAGAAGGAAAAAAGAAAACAGTAAATTGAGAAACATATTTCTGCTAGCCCACAGTTCTTATAAATAATTTAGTGGCGCAGTGAGTGCAACGCGCGACCGCGGATCGGCGAGTGCCCGGTTCGAAACCAGCTGCCGGCAAATTTAATTTAACGTGTTTAGCAAAAAATCGTTTTCATCTAGAATCCCACGTGGCAGGGGATCTACAATGGATTATTTTGTTACCAAATCTGGTAAGAACGGACCGGCAGGGGAATCAACAAAAAATAGATTGGGACACACGAGGAGCCAATCCATAGGGGAGGCTACAAAAAAACGTAAAGTGGCGGATAGACTTTCCACAGATGACACGATCGAGCCTTACAAGAAAACGGAGTGCCCGATTGTTTTCACCATCGTGGAGACCATCGGGGCTCTGACCAAACAGGTTGAGGACTTGGAAAAAGCCATCGCGGCTAGCCCAAGTACCAAAAGGGAAGTCAGGGAATTAGCAACGAGAGTCAGGAAGACAGCGAACGTCTTCTCGCGCGATTCTGTCTCTAGCTGGTTGGAGCAGCACCGCTTCGAGCCTATCCAGAAGCTAACTTTCGACGTGGAAGTCCAAACAAGGGAGGCGAACATGGAGAGAGATAACCTACGTATAAAGACCTGCAACGCCAGCATGCAAACAAATTCCACCGAGGAAGAAGACGAAATAAAAGAATTGCGCGACCAAATATCAAACGGCAGGACATTCGACGAGTTCGTCGAGATTGCAGAGAAAGAATGGCCGCGCGATACCTTCACAAAAGTGAAGGAGGGCCATGGACACGCGCTAGCGACAACCTCGGAATGGGACATCGTGTGGTGCGTAGACGAGAACATGTTCCCAGACCAGGGAGTGCCAAGGGCACTAACCGAGGCCTATGCAAGGCCCGAGGAAACGCGAAGGCAGGCACCAAAGGTTGGTAGAGTGGTATATCTCAAACATACCATCGACATGCCAGACGAAAATGGGGACATAAAAACCGAAGAACGGTACGTGTACCAAATGGTTACTAAGAAATCTCCAACGGACGAGACAGAGAAAAAAGACCTGTACTCGTGCCTGGAGAAGCTGAAGCTGATAAGCGAACAAAATCGGCGGAATAAGCTAGCTATACACCGGCCCAGAGAAGCCGACTGGCAAATAACCAAAAAGGCGCTAGAATTCATATTCGCCAACACCGAGATAGAGGTACGGGTATACTGTCCAACCACACCACATCAGAAGAAACAACAACAGGAGCAAGGGACGAGTGACACAAATTGGACGGAAGTGGTGAAAAAAGGCAAGCGAACTACCGAAGCAGCTGGGAAAACACAGCTAGGACCAAAGAACAAAAGAACGGAAGCCGTGCTGGTTAAAGCCGACGGCAGACCTTATGCTGACCTGCTGAAAATGGTGAGAACAAACGTGGACTCAAAACTACTGGGAGTGGACATCATCAGAGCAAGACAAGGGAAAACTGGTGAACTAGTGCTCGAAGTCAAAGGTGGAACAGGCCTAGAGCTAAGCGAAGAAATAGCAAAAAAATGTCCCACAGCTGAGGTGCGATTAAAATTGAACGAAGTGACCCTACACGTAAAAGACCTGGACGCTGTTACCACTGGAGAAGAAATACACCACGCAATACAAAATTTTGTAGGCGAAAAAAAGGGAGTCATAAAAATATTGAATTTAAGACCGGCCTATGGAGATACCCAAGCTGCCACCATCGCTGTAAACAAAGAAACTGCAGAAAAACTCCTACAAAATGGAAGATTAAAAGTGGGCATGGTTCAGTGCAGACTGTGGGAACGAGTAAATGTGATCACCTGCCACAGATGCTGGCTAACGGGCCACTACGCAAAGGAGTGTGATGGACCCGACAGGCAAAACCTGTGCCTCAGATGTGGTAAAGAGGGACACACAGCACAAAATTGCAAAGAAGACGAATTCTGCCCCGTCTGCAACGAGAAGGGTCATAGGGCAAATACGGGAAGGTGCCCAGCATTCCGGAAGGCGCTGTCGGAGGCAAGGCGCGATAGGTCACAGAAATGCTAACAGTACTACAAATAAATATCATGAGATGTCGCGCAGCTCACGATCTGCTGACTGCCACTGCGACCGAACTAAAAGCAGACATAGTACTGATCAGCGAGCCCAACAAAAAAATAGCGACAAGTTCCGGATGGCTTATGGACAAACAAAAAGATGCAGCGATTTGGATGAGGAGTAGCAAACTATCCGTAATAAAAACGGGGCATGGGCCAGGTTTCGCCTGGGTGGAGCTGCCCCATCTCATTATATATAGCATATACCTATCTCCCAACGCAACTACCACGCAATTATGTGAATATCTTGAAGCCCTTAGCCAGAGTATCAGGCAGCACAATAAAAGGGATAAGATTATAGCAGGGGACTTCAACGCGAAGTCTTCCTACTGGAAATCTCCCTGCATGGACAAGAGAGGAGATATAGTCACCGACTGGGCAGCGGAACTAGACATAGCCGTACAAAACCAAGGAAGTAAACACACCTTCGAAAGAGGAAACTCGCGCTCCATCCTAGACCTAACATTCACCACGAACTCAGTAGCAAGCAACATCCGGGATTGGAAAGTTCTCGACAATGAAACTTTGAGTGACCATCGCTATATACTATACAACATAAGGGAAAACGTAAAGAAAAAATACAAGAAGCACTCTTCAAAGTCTGGCTGGACCATAATCAATTTAAACGAAGAGAAAATTAAAAGGAGTATTGCACACGAATTATCAAGAACCCACGAAAAAAGCGACGATACGTTGATCCAGCTGATGTGCAAAGTATGCGACGACACTCTGACCAAGAAAGCAGGACTAAAAACATACAGAACAACATACTGGTGGACGGATGAAATCGCGACCACGAGAGCCGCATGCGTCATGGCCAGGAGAAGATACCAACGCCAAAGGGCAAAAACTAACGAGCACGGAATCAACCAAGCGCTTAGCATAGCGTATAAAAGTAAAAAAAAGGAACTTCGGCAACTTATAAATAAAACCAAACAAGACCACTGGAAGAAACTCTGTACAGACCTAGAGAAGGACATATGGGGCGATGCCTTTCAGATCGTTAAGAGAAATCTAAAGCTTCGTCCACCAAATTTACCAATGACAATGGAAGTAGTTCGCCAAATTTCCGAAGTGCTGTTCCCACATCATACTCCTCTTGAGTGGGCACAACCCGATGTAAACAACATTCCACTCTTCAATGCCGACGAATTATCCCTGGCCACAAAACTAATTAGAAGCGGCAGAGCCCCGGGACCAGATGGGATCCCTGCTGAGATTCTAAAAATAACAGCTCGACACCATCCGGATTTCATCCTGGACACCATGAATTCGCTGCTAGTTGCCGGAAACTTTCCAAATAAATGGAAGCGAGCAAAGCTCATCCTCATAAGAAAGGCGGACAAACCAATCGGAGAGCCAACATCATATAGACCTATCTGTTTACTGGATGTAGCAGGGAAATTGCTGGAACAGCTTCTGCTAAGAAGACTTAAAACGGAGCTCGACGCCGGAGCGGGACTATCGGATAGACAATATGGATTTAGATCTGGAAAATCTACCATAGATGCTATAACTTCCGTCCTAACCATCGCAAAATCAGCAAATTCCGGAACGCAAAGAACAAAAAAACTGTGCGCTCTCATTACATTTGATGTAAGAAACGCCTTCAATAGTGCCAGCTGGACTCATATAATGAATAGCCTGACAGCTATAGGGATATCACCTTACTTAACGAGAATGATAAGAAGCTATCTTAGTTGCAGGAGTCTGATACTGCAATCTGGACGACAGACTGAAGTGCGTGAAGTTAATAGTGGTGTCCCACAGGGATCTATACTGGGTCCTACCCTGTGGAACGTATTGTACGATGGGGTTTTAAGAATAAAACTTCCACTGGGAGCAACGACTATTGGATTCGCTGACGACCTAGCTCTGGTGGTAACTTCTAAGACAGAACAGGGGCTGATGGTAACGGCTAACCATGCAATTAACAAAATCTGCGACTGGATAAAGTCTAAAAACTTATGTTTAGCTCCAGAGAAAACTGAGGCGGTTCTACTCATTGGCCTGAGGAAGCACAGACCGATAAAATTTAAGCTAGAGAATACACTAATATTCCCAAAAGAGCAGATCAAGTACCTGGGAATATTAATAGACAAAAGGCTCTCGTTCTCAGCGCACATATCAGAAGCAGCAGCGAAGGGGATGAAGACGATGGCAGCTATGCAAAGATTAATGCCCAACGTGGGTGGGGCAAAAAATGGTAAACGGAGGTTGCTGGGCTTGGTGGTCCAGTCTACTATGACGTACGGTGCGCAAATCTGGGCCAATGAACTCAAAAAAGAATCTAACGCACACAAACTTGCAAATGTCCAACGGAAAGTGGCCCTGCGTGTGTGTAGCTCATACCGAACAGTCTCTGGACAAGCCGCCCTGGTTATTGCCAGCATCTTCCCGATCGACCTAGTGGTAATGGAGCGGAAAAAGCTACAAGAGGCTGGCCACAACAGGCTTGTAAAAAGACGGGTCAGAGAAGATCTGCTGAAAGAATGGCAGGAACGATGGGAGTCCAGCGATAAAGGGCAATGGACAAAACTTCTGATCCCAGACGTAGCCACATGGGTGAACAGACAGCACGGCGAAACGAGCTACTACTTAACTCAAGTGCTAACAGGACACGGCTGCTTCAGAGACTACCTGTTCAATCTGGACCGAGCATCTGACGATCTGTGCGTGTACTGCGGAGAACAAGATAGTGTGAGCCATACAGTTTGTATGTCTAGTCTAGTCTTGTCTGTCTAGTCTTGTCTGTCTAGTCTTGTCTGTCTAGTCTTGTCTGTCTAGTCTTGTCTGTCTAGTCTTGTCTGTCTAGTCTTGTCTGTCTAGTCTTGTCTGTCTAGTCTTGTCTGTCTAGTCTTGTCTGTCTAGTCTTGTCTGACTAGTCTTGTCTGTCTAGTCTTGTCTGTCTAGTCTTGTCTGTCTAGTCTTGTCTGTCTAGTCTTGTCTGTCTAGTCTTGTCTGTCTAGTCTTGTCTGTCTAGTCTTGTCTGTCTAGTCTTGTCTGTCTAGTCTTGTCTGTCTAGTCTTGTCTGTCTAGTCTTGTCTGTCTAGTCTTGTCTGTCTAGTCTTGTCTGTCTAGTCTTGTCTGTCTAGTCTTGTCTGTCTAGTCTTGTCTGTCTAGTCTTGTCTGTCTAGTCTTGTCTGTCTAGTCTTGTCTGTCTAGTCTTGTCTGTCTAGTCTTGTCTGTCTAGTCTTGTCTGTCTAGTCTTGTCTGTCTAGTCTTGTCTGTCTAGTCTTGTCTGTCTAGTCTTGTCTGTCTAGTCTTGTCTGTCTAGTCTTGTCTGTCTAGTCTTGTCTGTCTAGTCTTGTCTGTCTAGTCTTGTCTGTCTAGTCTTGTCTGTCTAGTCTTGTCTGTCTAGTCTTGTCTGTCTAGTCTTGTCTGTCTAGTCTTGTCTGTCTAGTCTTGTCTGTCTAGTCTTGTCTGTCTAGTCTTGTCTGTCTAGTCTTGTCTGTCTAGTCTTGTCTGTCTAGTCTTGTCTGTCTAGTCTTGTCTGTCTAGTCTTGTCTGTCTAGTCTTGTCTGTCTAGTCTTGTCTGTCTAGTCATGTCTGTCTAGTCTTGTCTGTCTAGTTTTGTCTGTCTAGTCTTGTCTGTCTAGTCTTGTCTGTCTAATCTTGTCTGTCTAGTCTTGTCTCTCTAGTCTTGTCTGTCTAGTCTTGTCTGTCTAGTTTTGTCTGTCTAGTCTTGTCTGTCTAGTCTTGTCGGTCTAGTCTTGTCTGTCTAGTCTTGTCTGTCTAGTCTGGTCTGTCTAGTCTTGTCTGTCTAGTCTTGTCTGTCTAGTCTGTCTAGTCTGTCTAGTCTGTCTAGTCTGTCTAGTCTTGTCTGTCTAGTCTTGTCTGTCTAGTCTTGTCTGTCTAGTCTTGTCTGTCTAGTCTTGTCTGTCTAGTCTTGTCTGTCTAGTCTTGTCTGTCTAGTTTTGTCTGTCTAGTCTTGTCTGTCTAGTCTTGTCTGTCTAATCTTGTCTGTCTAGTCTTGTCTGTCTAGTCTTGTCTGTCAAGTCTTGTCTGTCTAGTCTTGTCTGTCTAGTCTTGTCTGTCTAGTCTTGTCTGTCTAGTCTTGTCTGTCTAGTCTTGTCTGTCTAGTCTTGTCTGTCTAGTCTTGTCTGTCTAGTCTTGTCTGTCTAGTCTTGTCTGTCTAGTCTTGTCTGTCTAGTCTTGTCTGTCTAGTCTTGTCTGTCTAGTCTTGTCTGTCTAGTCTTGTCTGTCTAGTTTTGTCTGTCTAGTCTTGTCTGTCTAGTCTTGTCTGTCTAATCTTGTCTGTCTAGTCTTGTCTGTCTAGTCTTGTCTGTCAAGTCTTGTCTGTCTAGTCTTGTCTGTCTAGTCTTGTCTGTCTAGTCTTGTCTGTCTAGTCTTGTCTGTCTAGTCTTGTCTGTCTAGTCTTGTCTGTCTAGTCTTGTCTGTCTAGTCTTGTCTGTCTAGTCTTGTCTGTCTAGTCTTGTCTGCCTAGTCTTGTCTGTCTAGTCTTGTCTGTCTAGTCTTGTCTGTCTAGTCATGTCTGTCTAGTCTTGTCTGTCTAGTTTTGTCTGTCTAGTCTTGTCTGTCTAGTCTTGTCTGTCTAATCTTGTCTGTCTAGTCTTGTCTGTCTAGTCTTATCTGTCAAGTCTTGTCTGTCTAGTCTTGTCTGTCTAGTCTTGTCTGTCTAGTCTTGTCTGTCCAGTCTTGTCTGTCTAGTCTTGTCTGCCTAGTCTTGTCTGCCTAGTCTTGTCTGTCTAGTCTTGTCTGTCTAGTATTTTCTGTCTAGTCTTTTCTGTCTAGTCTTGTCTGTCTAGTCTTGTCTGTCTAGTCTTGTCTGTCTAGTCTTGTCTGTCTAGTCTTGTCTGTCTAGTCCTGTCTGTCCAGTCTTGTCTGTCTAGTCTTGTCTGTCTAGTCTTGTCTGTCTAGTCTTGTCTGTCTAGTCTTGTCTGTCTAGTCTTGTCTGTCTAGTCTTGTCTGTCTAGTCTTGTCTGTCTAGTCTTGTCTGTCTAGTCTTGTCTGTCTAGTCTTGTCTGTCTAGTCTTGTCTGTCTAGTCTTGTCTGTCTAGTCTTGTCTGTCTCGTCTTGTCTGTCTAGTCTTGTCTGTCTAGTCTTGTCTGTCTAGTCTTGTCTGTCTAGTCTTGTCTGTCTAGTCTTGTCTGTCTAGTCTTGTCTGTCTAGTCTTGTCTGTCTAGTCTTGTCTGTCTAGTCTTGTCTGACTAGTCTTGTCTGTCTAGTCTTGTCTGTCTAGTCTTGTCTGTCTAGTCTTGTCTGTCTAGTCTTGTCTGTCTAGTCTTGTCTGTCTAGTCTTGTCTGTCTAGTCTTGTCTGTCTAGTCTTGTCTGTTTAGTCTTGTCTGTCTAGTCTTGTCTGTCTAGTCTTGTCTGTCTAGTCTTGTCTGTCTAGTCTTGTCTGTCTAGTCTTGTCTGTCTAGTCTTGTCTGTCTAGTCTTGTCTGTCTAGTCTTGTCTGTCTAGTCTTGTCTGTCTAGTCTTGTCTGTCTAGTCTTGTCTGTCTAGTCTTGTCTGTCTAGTCTTGTCTGTCTAGTCTTGTCTGTCTAGTCTTGTCTGTCTAGTCTTGTCTGTCTAGTCTTGTCTGTCTAGTCTTGTCTGTCTAGTCTTGTCTGTCTAGTCTTGTCTGTCTAGTCTTGTCTGTCTAGTCTTGTCTGTCTAGTCTTGTCTGTCTAGTCTTGTCTGTCTAGTCTTGTCTGTCTAGTCTTGTCTGTCTAGTCTTGTCTGTCTAGTCTTGTCTGTCTAGTCTTGTCTGTCTAGTCTTGTCTGTCTAGTCTTGTCTGTCTAGTCTTGTCTGTCTAGTCTTGTCTGTCTAGTCTTGTCTGTCTAGTCTTGTCTGTCTAGTCTTGTCTGTCTAGTCTTGTCTGTCTAGTCATGTCTGTCTAGTCTTGTCTGTCTAGTTTTGTCTGTCTAGTCTTGTCTGTCTAGTCTTGTCTGTCTAATCTTGTCTGTCTAGTCTTGTCTCTCTAGTCTTGTCTGTCTAGTCTTGTCTGTCTAGTTTTGTCTGTCTAGTCTTGTCTGTCTAGTCTTGTCGGTCTATTCTTGTCTGTCTAGTCTTGTCTGTCTAGTCTGGTCTGTCTAGTCTTGTCTGTCTAGTCTTGTCTGTCTAGTCTGTCTAGTCTGTCTAGTCTGTCTAGTCTGTCTAGTCTTGTCTGTCTAGTCTTGTCTGTCTAGTCTTGTCTGTCTAGTCTTGTCTGTCTAGTCTTGTCTGTCTAGTCTTGTCTGTCTAGTCTTGTCTGCCTAGTCTTGTCTGTCTAGTCTTGTCTGTCTAGTCTTGTCTGTCTAGTAATGACAGTCGAGTCTTGTCTGTCTAGTCTTGTCTGTCTAGACTTGTCTGTCTAGTCTTGTCTGTCTAGTCTTTTCTGTCTAGTCTTGTCTGTCTAGTCTTGTGTGTCTAGTCATGTCTGTCTAGTCTTGTCTGTCTAGTCTTGTCTGTCTAGTCTTGTCTGTCTAGTCTTGTCTGTCTAGTCTTGTCTGTCTAGTCTTGTCTGTCTAGTCTTGTCTGTCTAGTCTTGTCTGTCTAGTCTTGTCTGTCTAGTCTTGTCTGTCTAGTCTTGTCTGTCTAGTCTTGTCTGTCTAGTCTTGTCTGTCTAGTCTTGTCTGTCTAGTCTTGTCTGTCTAGTCTTGTCTGTCTAGTTTTGTCTGTCTAGTCTTGTCTGTCTAGTCTTGTCTGTCTAATCTTGTCTGTCTAATCTTGTCTGTCTAGTCTTGTCTGTCTAGTCTTATCTGTCAAGTCTTGTCTGTCTAGTCTTGTCTGTCTAGTCTTGTCTGTCTAGTCTTGTCTGTCCAGTCTTGTCTGTCTAGTCTTGTCTGCCTAGTCTTGTCTGCCTAGTCTTGTCTGTCTAGTCTTGTCTGTCTAGTCTTTTCTGTCTAGTCTTGTCTGTCTAGTCTTGTCTGTCTAGTCTTGTCTGTCTAGTCTTGTCTGTCTAGTCTTGTCTGTCCAGTCTTGTCTGTCTAGTCTTGTCTGTCTAGTCTTGTCTGTCTAGTCTTGTCTGTCTAGTCTTGTCTGTCTAGTCTTGTCTGTCTAGTCTTGTCTGTCTAGTCTTGTCTGTCTAGTCTTGTCTGTCTAGTCTTGTCTGTCTAGTCTTGTCTGTCTAGTCTTGTCTGTCTAGTCTTGTCTGTCTAGTCTTGTCTGTCTAGTCTTGTCTGTCTAGTCTTGTCTGCCTAGTCTTGTCTGTCTAGTCTTGTGTGTCTAGTCATGTCTGTCTAGTCTTGTCTGTCTAGTCTTGTCTGTCTAGTCTTGTCTGTCTAGTCTTGTCTGTCTAGTCTTGTCTGTCTAGTCTTGTCTGTCTAGTCTTGTCTGTCTAGTCTTGTCTGTCTAGTCTTGTCTGTCTAGTCTTGTCTGTCTAGTCTTGTCTGTCTAGTCTTGTCTGTCTAGTCTTGTCTGTCTAGTCTTGTCTGTCTAGTTTTGTCTGTCTAGTCTTGTCTGTCTAGTCTTGTCTGTCTAATCTTGTCTGTCTAGTCTTGTCTGTCTAGTCTTGTCTGTCAAGTCTTGTCTGTCTAGTCTTGTCTGTCTAGTCTTGTCTGTCTAGTCTTGTCTGTCTAGTCTTGTCTGTCTAGTCTTGTCTGTCTAGTCTTGTCTGTCTAGTCTTGTCTGTCTAGTCTTGTCTGTCTAGTCTTGTCTGTCTAGTCTTGTCTGCCTAGTCTTGTCTGCCTAGTCTTGTCTGTCTAGTCTTGTCTGTCTAGTCTTGTCTGTCTAGTCATGTCTGTCTAGTCTTGTCTGTCTAGTTTTGTCTGTCTAGTCTTGTCTGTCTAGTCTTGTCTGTCTAATCTTGTCTGTCTAGTCTTGTCTGTCTAGTCTTATCTGTCAAGTCTTGTCTGTCTAGTCTTGTCTGTCTAGTCTTGTCTGTCTAGTCTTGTCTGTCCAGTCTTGTCTGTCTAGTCTTGTCTGCCTAGTCTTGTCTGCCTAGTCTTGTCTGTCTAGTCTTGTCTGTCTAGTCTTTTCCGTCTAGTCTTGTCTGTCTAGTCTTGTCTGTCTAGTCTTGTCTGTCTAGTCTTGTCTGTCTAGTCTTGTCTGTCCAGTCTTGTCTGTCTAGTCTTGTCTGTCTAGTCTTGTCTGTCTAGTCTTGTCTGTCTAGTCTTGTCTGTCTAGTCTTGTCTGTCTAGTCTTGTCTGTCTAGTCTTGTCTGTCTAGTCTTGTCTGTCTAGTCTTGTCTGACTAGTCTTGTCTGTCTAGTCTTGTCTGTCTAGTCTTGTCTGTCTAGTCTTGTCTGTCTAGTCTTGTCTGTCTAGTCTTGTCTGTCTAGTCTTGTCTGTCTAGTCTTGTCTGTCTAGTCTTGTCTGTCTAGTCTTGTCTGTCTAGTCTTGTCTGTCTAGTCTTGTCTGTCTAGTCTTGTCTGTCTAGTCTTGTCTGTCTAGTCTTGTCTGTCTAGTCTTGTCTGTCTAGTCTTGTCTGTCTAGTCTTGTCTGTCTAGTCTTGTCTGTCTAGTCTTGTCTGTCTAGTCTTGTCTGTCTAGTCTTGTCTGTCTAGTCTTGTCTGTCTAGTCTTGTCTGTCTAGTCTTGTCTGTCTAGTCTTGTCTGTCTAGTCTTGTCTGTCTAGTCTTGTCTGTCTAGTCTTATCTGTCTAGTCTTGTCTGTCTAGTCTTGTCTGTCTAGTCTTGTCTGTCTAGTCTTGTCTGTCTAGTCTTGTCTGTCTAGTCTTGTCTGTCTAGTCTTGTCTGTCTAGTCTTGTCTGTCGAGTCTTGTCTGTCTAGTCTTGTCTGTCTAGTCTTGTCTGTCTAGTCTTGTCTGTCTAGTCTTGTCTGTCTAGTCTTGTCTGTCTAGTCTTGTCTGTCTAGTCTTGTCTGTCTAGTCTTGTCTGTCTAGTCTTGTCTGTCTAGTCTTGTCTGTCTAGTCTTGTCTGTCTAGTCTTGTCTGTCTAGTCTTGTCTGTCTAGTCTTGTCTGTCTAGTCTTGTCTGTCTAGTCTTGTCTGTCTAGTCTTGTCTGTCTAGTCTTGTCTGTCTAGTCTTGTCTGTCTTGTCTTGTCTGTCTAGTCTTGTCTGTCTAGTCTTGTCTGTCTAGTCTTGTCTGTCTAGTCTTGTCTGTCTAGTCTTGTCTGTCTAGTCTTGTCTGTCTAGTCTTGTCTGTCTAGTCTTGTCTGTCTAGTCTTGTCTGTCTAGTCTTGTCTGTCTAGTCTTGTCTGTCTAGTCTTGTCTGTCTAGTCTTGTCTGTCTAGTCTTGTCTGTCTAGTCTTGTCTGTCTAGTCTTGTCTGTCTAGTCTTGTCTGTCTAGTCTTGTCTGTCTAGTCTTGTCTGTCTAGTCTAGTCGGTCTAGTCTTGTCTGTCTAGTAATGACAGTCTAGTCTTGTCTGTCTAGTCTTGTCTGTCTAGACTTGTCTGTCTAGTCTTGTCTGTCTAGTCTTTTCTGTCTAGTCTTGTCTGTCTAGTCTTGTCTGTCTAGTCCTGTCTGTCTAGTCTTGTCTGTCTAGTCTTGTCTGACTAGTCTTGTCTGTCTAGTCTTGTCTGTCTAGTCTTGTCTGTCTAGTCTTGTCTGTCTAGTCTTGTCTGTCTAGTCTTGTCTGTCTAGTCTTGTCTGTCTAGTCTTGTCTGTCTAGTCTTGTCTGTCTAGTCTTGTCTGTCTAGTCTTGTCTGTCTAGTTTTGTCTGTCTAGTCTTGTCTGTCTAGTCTTGTCTGTCTAGTCTTGTCTGTCTAGTCTTTTCTGTCTAGTCTTGTCTGTCAAGTCTTGTCTGTCTAGTCTTGTCTGTCTAGTCTTGTCTGTCTAGTCTTGTCTGTCTAGTCTTGTCTGTCTAGTCTTGTCTGTCTAGTCTTGTCTGTCTAGTCTTGTCTGTCTAGTCTTGTCTGTCTAGTCTTGTCTGTCTAGTAATGACAGTCTAGTCTTGTCTGTCTAGTCTTGTCTGTCTAGTCTTGTCTGTCTAGTCGTGTCTGTCTAGTCTTGTCTGTTTAGTCTTGTCTGTCTAGTCTTGTCTGTCTAGTTTTGTCTGTCTAGTCTTGTCTGTCTAGTCTTGTCTGTCTAGTTTTGTCTGTCTAGTCTTGTCTGTCTAGTCTTGTCTGTCTAGTCTTGTCTGTCTAGTCTTGTCTGTCTAGTCTTGTCTGTCTAGTCTTGTCTGTCTATTCTTGTCTGTCTAGTTTTGTCTGTCTAGTCTTGTCTGTCTAGTCTTGTCTGTCTAGTCTTGTCTGTCTAGTCTTGTCTGTCTAGTCTTGTCTGTCTAGTTTTGTCTGTCTAGTCTTGTCTGTCTAGTCTTGTCTGTCTAGTCTTGTCTATCTAGTCTTGTCTGTCTAGTCTTGTCTGCCTAGTCTTGTCTGTCTAGTCTTGTCTGTCTAGTCTTGTCTGTCTAGTCTTGTCTGTCTAGTCTTGTCTGTCTAGTCTTGTCTGTCTAGTCTTGTCTGTCTAGTCTTGTCTGTCTAGTCTTGTCTGTCTAGTCTTGTCTGTCTAGTTTTGTCTGTCTAGTCTTGTCTGTCTAGTCTTGTCTGTCTAGTCTTGTCTGTCTAGTCTTGTCTGTCTAGTCTTGTCTGTCAAGTCTTGTCTGTCTAGTCTTGTCTGTCTAGTCTTGTCTGTCTAGTCTTGTCTGTCTAGTCTTGTCTGTCTAGTCTTGTCTTTCTAGTAATGACAGTCTAGTCTTGTCTGTCTAGTCTTGTCTGTCTAGTCTTGTCTGTCTAGTCGTGTCTGTCTAGTCTTGTCTGTCTAGTCTTGTCTGTCTAGTCTTGTCTGTCTAGTTTTGTCTGTCTAGTCTTGTCTGTCTAGTCTTGTCTGTCTAGTTTTGTCTGTCTAGTCTTGTCTGTCTAGTCTTGTCTGTCTAGTCTTGTCTGTCTAGTCTTGTCTGTCTAGTCTTGTCTGTCTAGTCTTGTCTGTCTAGTCTTGTCTGTCTATTCTTGTCTGTCTAGTTTTGTCTGTCTAGTCTTGTCTGTCTAGTCTTGTCTGTCTAGTCTTGTCTGTCTAGTCTTGTCTGTCTAGTCTTGTCTGTCTAGTTTTGTCTGTCTAGTCTTGTCTGTCTAGTCTTGTCTGTCTAGTCTTGTCTATCTAGTCTTGTCTGTCTAGTCTTGTCTGCCTAGTCTTGTCTGTCTAGTCTTGTCAGTCTAGTCTTGTCTGTCTAGTCTTGTCTGTCTAGTCTTGTCTGTCTAGTCTTGTCTGTCTAGTCTTGTCTGTCTAGTCTTGTCTGTCTAGTCTTGTCTGTCTAGTCTTGTCTGTCTAGTCTTGTCTGTCTAATCTTGTCTGTCTAGTCTTGTCTGTCTAGTTTTGTCTGTCTAGTCTTGTCTGTCTAGTCTTGTCGGTCTAGTCTTGCCTGTCTAGTCTTGTCTGTCTAGTCTGGTCTGTCTAGTCTTGTCTGTCTAGTCTTGTCTGTCTAGTCTTGTCTGTCTAGTCTTGTCTGTCTAGTCTTTTCTGTCTAGTCTTGTCTGTCTAGTCTTGTCTGTCTAGTCTTGTCTGTCTAGTCTTGTCTGTTTAGTCTTGTCTGTCTAGTCTTGTCTGTCTAGTCTTGCCTGCCTAGTCTTGTCTGTCTAGTCTTGTCTGTCTAGTCTTGTCTGTCTAGTAATGACAGTCTAGTCTTGTCTGTCTAGTCTTGTCTGTCTAGACTTGTCTGTCTAGTCTTGTCTGTCTAGTCTTTTCTGTCTAGTCTTCTCTGTCTAGTCTTGTCTGTCTAGTCATGTCTGTCTAGTCTTGTCTGTCTAGTCTTGTCTGTCTAGTCTTGTCTGTCTAGTCTTGTCTGTCTAGTCTTGTCTGTCTAGTCTTGTCTGTCTAGTCTTGTCTGTCTAGTCTTGTCTGTCTAGTCTTGTCTGTCTAGTCTTGTCTGTCTAGTCTTGTCTGTCTAGTCTTGTCTGTCTAGTCTTGTCTGTCTAGTCTTGTCTGTCTAGTCTTGTCTGTCTAGTCTTGTCTGTCTAGTTTTGTCTGTCTAGTCTTGTCTGTCTAGTCTTGTCTGTCTAATCTTGTCTGTCTAGTCTTGTCTGTCTAGTCTTGTCTGTCAAGTCTTGTCTGTCTAGTCTTGTCTGTCTAGTCTTGTCTGTCTAGTCTTGTCTGTCTAGTCTTGTCTGTCTAGTCTTGTCTGTCTAGTCTTGTCTGTCTAGTCTAGTCTGTCTAGTCTTGTCTGTCTAGTCTTGTCTGCCTAGTCTTGTCTGTCTAGTCTTGTCTGTCTAGTCTTGTCTGTCTAGTCATGTCTGTCTAGTCTTGTCTGTCTAGTTTTGTCTGTCTAGTCTTGTCTGTCTAGTCTTGTCTGTCTAATCTTGTCTGTCTAGTCTTGTCTGTCTAGTCTTGTCTGTCAAGTCTTGTCTGTCTAGTCTTGTCTGTCTAGTCTTGTCTGTCTAGTCTTGTCTGTCCAGTCTTGTCTGTCTAGTCTTGTCTGTCTAGTCTTGTCTGTCTAGTCTTGTCTGTCTAGTCTTGTCTGTCTAGTCTTTTCTGTCTAGTCTTGTCTGTCTAGTGTTGTCTGTCTAGTCTTGTCTGTCTAGTCTTGTCTGTCTAGTCTTGTCTGTCCAGTCTTGTCTGTCTAGTCTTGTCTGTCTAGTCTTGTCTGTCTAGTCTTGTCTGTCTAGTCTTGTCTGTCTAGTCTTGTCTGTCTAGTCTTGTCTGTCTAGTCTTGTCTGTCTAGTCTTGTTTGTCTAGTCTTGTCTGTCTAGTCTTGTCTGTCTAGTCTTGTCTGTCTAGTCTTGTCTGTCTAGTCTTGTCTGTCTAGTCTTGTCTGTCTAGTCTTGTCTGTCTAGTCTTGTCTGACTAGTCTTGTCTGTCTAGTCTTGTCTGTCTAGTCTTGTCTGTCTAGTCTTGTCTGTCTAGTCTTGTCTGTCTAGTCTTGTCTGTCTAGTCTTGTCTGTCTAGTCTTGTCTGTCTAGTCTTGTCTGTCTAGTCTTGTCTGTCTAGTCTTGTCTGTCTAGTCTTGCCTGTCTAGTCTTGTCTGTCTAGTCTTGTCTGTCTAGTCTTGTCTATCTAGTCTTGTCTGTCTAGTCTTGTCTGTCTAGTCTTGTCTGTCTAGTCTTGTCTGTCTAGTCTTGTCTGTCTAGTCTTGTCTGTCTAGTCTTGTCTGTCTAGTCTTGTCTGTCTAGTCTTGTCTGTCTAGTCTTGTCTGTCTAGTCTTGTCTGTCTAGTCTTGTCTGTCTAGTCTTGTCTGTCTAGTCTTGTCTGTCTAGTCTTGTCTGTCTAGTCTTGTCTGTCTAGTCTTGTCTGTCTAGTCTTGTCTGTCTAGTCTTGTCTGTCTAGTCTTGTCTGTCTAGTCTTGTCTGTCTAGTCTTGTCTGTCTAGTCTTGTCTGTCTAGTCTTGTCTGTCTAGTCTTGTCTGTCTAGTCTTGTCTGTCTAGTCTTGTCTGTCTAGTCTTGTCTGTCTAGTCTTGTCTGTCTAGTCTTGTCTGTCTAGTCTTGTCTGTCTAGTCTTGTCTGTCTAGTCTTGTCTGTCTAGTCTTGTCTGTCTAGTCTTGGCTGTCTAGTCTTGTCTGTCTAGTCTTGTCTGTCTAGTCTTGTCTGTCTAGTCTTGTCTGTCTAGTCTTGTCTGTCTAGTCTTGTCTGTCTAGTCTTGTCTGTCTAGTCTTGTCTGTCTAGTCTTGTCTGTCTAGTCTAGTCTGTCTAGTCTTGTCTGTCTAGTCTTGTCTGTCTAGTCTTGTCTGTCTAGTCTTGTCTGTCTAATCTTGTCTGTCTAGTCTTGTCTGTCTAGTCTTGTCTGTCTAGTCTTGTCTGTCTAGTCTTGTCTGTCTAGTCTTGTCTGTCTAGTCTTGTCTGTCTAGTCTTGTCTGTCTAGTCTTGTCTGTCTAGTCTTGTCTGTCTAGTCTTGTCTGTCTAGTCTTGTCTGTCTAGTCTTGTCTGTCTAGTCTTGTCTGTCTAGTCTTGTCTGTCTAGTCTTGTCTGTCTAGTCTTGTCTGTCTAGTCTTGTCTGTCTAGTCTTGTCTGTCTAGTCTTGTCTGTCTAGTCTTGTCTGTCTAGTCTTGTCTGTCTAGTCTTGTCTGTCTAGTCTTGTCTGTCTAGTCTTGTCTGTCTAGTCTTGTCTGTCTAGTCTTGTCTGTCTAGTCTTGTCTGTCTAGTCTTGTCTGTCTAGTCTTGTCTGTCTAGTCTTGTCTGTCTAGTCTTGTCTGTCTAGTCTTGTCTGTCTAGTCTTGTCTGTCTAGTCTTGTCTGTCTAGTCTTGTCTGTCTAGTCTTGTCTGTCTAGTCTTGTCTGTCTAGTCTTGTCTGTCTAGTCTTGTCTGTCTAGTCTTGTCTGTCTAGTCTTGTCTGTCTAGTCTTGTCTGACTAATCTTGTCTGTCTAGTCTTGTCTGTCTAGTCTTGTCTGTCTAGTCTTGTCTGTCTAGTCTTGTCTGTCTAGTCTTGTCTGTCTTGTCTTGTCTGTCTAGTCTTGTCTCTCTAGTCTGTCTGTCTAGTCTTGTCTGTCTAGTCTTGTCTGTCTAGTCTTGTCTGTCTAGTCTTGTCTGTCTAGTCTTGTCTGTCTAGTCTTGTCTGTCTAGTCTTTTCTGTC
>CALYMW010000452.1:0-32174 GCA_944588485.1 Phosphuga atrata
AGACAAGACTAGACAGACAAGACTAGACAGACAAGACTAGACAGACAAGACTCACCAAATCCCCTATTCCACCTTGGCTTTTAGTTTGCGCCACCCCGGTATCGCATATATTGCATTCATTCAGGGTGGGCAGCCCGGACGGTTAATGAAAACCGCCCTAGTTGTCGCCTCCCCGACCAGGAAGACAGACAAGATTAGACAGACAAGACTAGACAGACAAGACTAGACAGACAAGACTAGACAGACAAGACTAGACAGACAAGACTTGACAGACAAGACTAGACAGACAAGACTAGACAGACAAGACTTGACAGACAAGACTAGACAGACAAGACTAGACAGACAAGACTAGACAGACAAGACTAGACAGACAAGACTAGACAGACAAGACTAGACAGACAAGTCTAGACAGACAAGACTAGACAGACAAGACTAGACAGACAAGACTAGACAGACAAGACTAGACAGACAAGACTAGACAGACAAGACTAGACAGACAAGACTAGACAGACAAGACTAGATAGACAAGCCTAGACAGACAAGACTAGACAGACAAGACTAGACAGACAAGACTAGACAGACAAGACTAGACAGACAAGACTAGACAGACAAGACTAGACAGACAAGACTAGACAGACAAGACTAGACAGACAAGACTAGACAGACAAGACTAGACAGACAAGACTAGACAGACAAGACTAGACAGACAAGACTAGACAGACAAGACTAGACAGACAAGACTAGACGGACAAGACTAGACAGACAAGACTAGACAGACAAGACTAGACAGACAAGACTAGACAGACAAGACTAGACAGACAAGACTAGACAGACATGTCTAGACAGACAAGACTAGACAGACAAGACTAGACAGACAAGACTAGACAGACAAGGCTAGACAGACAAGACTAGACAGACAAGACTAGACAGACAAGACTAGACAGACAAGACTAGACAGACAAGACTAGACAGACAAGACTAGACAGACAAGACTAGACAGACAAGACTAGACAGACAAGACTAGACAGACAAGACTAGACAGACAAGACTAGATAGACAAGACTAGACAGACAAGACTAGACAGACAAGACTAGACAGACAAGACTAGACAGACAAGACTAGGACAGACAAGACTAGACAGACAAGACTAGACAGACAAGACTAGACAGACAAGACTAGACAGACAAGACTAGACAGACAAGACTAGACAGACAAGACTAGATAGACAAGACTAGACAGACAAGACTAGACAGACAAGACTAGACAGACAAGACTAGACAGACAAGACTAGACAGACAAGACTAGACAGACAAGACTAGACAGACAAGACTAGACAGACAAGACTAGACGGACAAGGCTAGACAGACAAGACTAGACAGACAAGACTAGACAGACAAGACTAGACAGACAAGACTAGACAGACAAGTCTAGACAGACAAGACTAGATAGACAAGACTAGACAGACAAGACTAGACAGACAAGACTAGACAGACAAGACTAGATAGACAAGACTAGACAGACAAGACTAGACAGACAAGACTAGACAGACAAGACTAGACATACAAGACTAGACAGACAAGACTAGACAGAAAAGACTAGACAGACAAGACTAGACAGACAAGACTAGACAGACAAGACTAGACAGACAAGACTAGACGGACAAGACTAGACAGACAAGACTAGACAGACAAGACTAGACAGACAAGACTAGACAGACAAGACTAGACAGACAAGACTAGACAGACAAGTCTAGACAGACAAGACTAGACAGACAAGACTAGACAGACAAGACTAGACAGACAAGGCTAGACAGACAAGACTAGACAGACAAGACTAGACAGACAAAACTAGACAGACAAGACTAGATAGACAAGACTAGACAGACAAGACTAGACAGACAAGACTAGACAGACAAGACTAGACAGACAAGACTAGACAGACAAGACTAGACAGACAAGACTAGACAGACAAGACTAGACAGACAAGACTAGACAGACAAGACTAGACAGACAAGACTAGACAGACAAGACTAGACAGACAAGACTAGACAGACAAGACTAGACAGACAAGACTAGACAGACAAGACTAGACAGACAAGACTAGACAGACAAGACTAGACAGACAAGACTAGACAGACAAGACTAGACAGACAAAACTAGACAGACAAGACTAGACAGACAAGACTAGACAGACAAGACTAGACAGACAAGACTAGACAGACAAGACTAGACAGACAAGACTAGACAGACAAGACTAGACAGACAAGACCCGACAGACAAGACTAGACAGACAAGACTTGAGAGACAAGACTAGACAGACAAGACTAGACAGACAAGACTAGACAGACAAGACTAGACAGACAAGACTAGACAGACAAGACTAGACAGACAAGACTAGACAGACAAGACTAGACAGACAAGACTAGACAGACAAGACTAGACAGACAAGACTAGACAGACAAGACTAGACAGACAAGACTAGACAGACAAGACTAGACAGACAAGACTAGACAGACAAGACTAGACAGACAAGACTAGACAGACAAGACTAGACAGACAAGACTAGACAGACAAGACTAGACAGACAAGACTAGACAGACAAGACTAGACAGACAAGACTAGACAGACAAGACTAGACAGACAAGACTAGACAGACAAGACTAGACAGACAAGACTAGACAGACAAGACTAGACAGACAAGACTAGACAGACAAGACTAGACAGACAAGACTAGACAGACAAGACTAGACAGACAAGACTAGACAGACAAGACTAGACGGACAAGACTAGACAGACAAGACTAGACAGACAAGACTAGAAAGACAAGACTAGACAGACAAGACTAGACAGACAAGACTAGACAGACAAGACTAGACAGACAAGACTAGACAGACAAGACTAGACAGACAAGACTAGACAGACAAGACTAGACAGACTAGACTAGACAGACAAGACTAGACAGACAATACTAGACAGACAAGACTAGACAGACAAGACTAGACAGACAAGACTAGACAGACAAGACTAGACAGACAAGACTAGACAGACAAGACTAGACAGACAAGACTAGACAGACAAGACTAGACAGACAAGACTAGACAGACAAGACTAGACAGACAAGACTAGACAGACAAGACTAGACAGACAAGACTAGACAGACAAGACTAGACAGACAAAACTAGACAGACAAGACTAGACAGACAAGACTAGACAGACAAGACTAGCCAGACAAGACTAGACAGACAAGACTAGACAGACAAGACTCACCAAATCCCCTATTCCACCTTGGCTTTTAGTTTGCGCCACCCCGGTATCGCATATATTGCATTCATTCAGGGTGGGCAGCCCGGACGGTTAATGAAAACCGCCCTAGTTGTCGCCTCCCCGACCAGGAAGACAAACAAGACTAGACAGACAAGACTAGACAGACAAGACTAGACAGACAAGACTTGACAGACAAGACTAGACAGACAAGACTAGACAGACAAGACTAGACAGACAAGACTAGACAGACAAGACTAGACAGACAAGACTAGACAGACAAGAATAGACAGACAAGACTAGACAGACAAGACTAGACAGACAAGACTAGACAGACAAGGCTAGACAGACAAGACTAGACAGACAAGACTAGACAGACAAGACTAGACAGACAAGACTAGATAGACAAGCCTAGACAGACAAGACTAGACAGACAAGACTAGACAGACAAGACTAGACAGACAAGACTAGACAGACAAGACTAGACAGACAAGACTAGACAGACAAGACTAGACAGACAAGACTAGACAGACAAGACTAGACAGACAAGACTAGACAGACAAGACTAGACAGACAAGACTAGACAGACAAGACTAGACAGACAAGACTAGACAGACAAGACTAGACAGACAAGACTAGACGGACAAGACTAGACAGACAAGACTAGACAGACAAGACTAGACAGACAAGACTAGACAGACAAGACTAGACAGACAAGACTAGACAGACAAGTCTAGACAGACAAGACTAGACAGACAAGACTAGACAGACAAGACTAGACAGACAAGGCTAGACAGACAAGACTAGACAGACAAGACTAGACAGACAAGACTAGACAGACAAGACTAGACAGACAAGACTAGACAGACAAGACTAGACAGACAAGAATAGACAGACAAAACTAGACAGATAAGACTAGACAGACAAGACTAGACAGACAAGACTAGACAGACAAGACTAGACAGACAAGACTAGACGGACAAGACTAGACAGACAAGACTAGACAGACAAGACTAGACAGACAAGACTAGACAGACAAGACTAGACAGACAAGACTAGATAGACAAGACTAGATAGACAAGACTAGACAGACAAGACTAGACAGACAAGACTAGACAGACAAGACTAGACAGACAAGTCTAGACAGACAAGACTAGACAGACAAGACTAGACAGACAAGACTAGACAGACAAGGCTAGACAGACAAGACTAGACAGACAAGACTAGACAGACAAGACTAGACAGACAAGACTACATAGACAAGACTAGACAGACAAGACTAGACAGACAAGACTAGACAGACAAGACTAGACAGACAAGACTAGACAGACAAGACTAGACAGACAAGACTAGACAGACAAGACTAGACAGACAAGACTAGACAGACAAGACTAGACAGACAAGACTAGACAGACAAGACTAGACAGACAAGACTAGACAGACAAGACTAGACAGACAAGACTAGACAGACAAGACTAGACAGACAAGACTAGACAGACAAGACTAGACAGACAAGACTAGACAGACAAGACTAGACAGACAAGACTAGACAGACAAGAATAGACAGACAAGACTAGACAGACAAGACTAGACAGACAAGACTAGACAGACAAGACTAGACAGACAAGACTAGACAGACAAGACTAGACAGACAAGACTAGACAGACAAGACTAGACAGACAAGACTAGACAGACAAGACTAGACAGACAAGACTAGACAGACAAGACTAGACAGACAAGACTAGACAGACAAGACTAGACAGACAAGACTAGACAGACAAGACTAGACAGACAAGACTAGACAGACAAGACTAGACAGACAAGACTAGACAGACAAGACTAGACAGACAAGACTAGACAGACAAGACTAGACAGACAAGACTAGACAGACAAGACTAGACAGACAAGACTAGACAGACAAGACTAGACAGACAAGACTAGACAGACAAGACTAGACGGACAAGACTAGACAGACAAGACTAGACAGACAAGACTAGAAAGACAAGACTAGACAGACAAGACTAGACAGACAAGACTAGACAGACAAGACTAGACAGACAAGACTAGACAGACAAGACTAGACAGACAAGACTAGACAGACTAGACTAGACAGACAAGACTAGACAGACAATACTAGACAGACAAGACTAGACAGACAAGACTAGACAGACAAGACTAGACAGACAAGACTAGACAGACAAGACTAGACAGACAAGACTAGACAGACAAGACTAGACAGACAAGACTAGACAGACAAGACTAGACAGACAAGACTAGACAGACAAGACTAGACAGACAAAACTAGACAGACAAGACTAGACAGACAAGACTAGACAGACACGACTAGACAGACAAGACTAGACAGACAAGACTAGACAGACAAGACTAGACAGACAAGACTAGACAGACAAGACTAGACAGACAAGACTAGACAGACAAGACTAGACAGACAAGACTAGACAGACAAGACTAGACAGACAAGACTAGACAGACAAGACTAGACAGACAAGACAAGACAGACAAGACTAGACAGACAAGACTAGACAGACAAGACTAGACAGACAAGACTAGACAGACAAGACTAGACAGACAAGTCTAGACAGACAAGACTAGACAGACAAGACTAGACAGACAAGACTAGACAGACAAGACTAGACAGACAAGACTAGACAGACAAGACTAGACAGACAAGACTAGACAGACAAGACTAGACAGAGAAGACTAGACAGACAAGACTAGACAGACAAGACTAGACAGACAAGACTAGACAGACAAGACTAGACAGACAAGACTAGACAGATAAGACTAGACAGACAAGACTAGACAGACAAGACTAGACAGACAAGACTAGACAGACAAGACTAGACAGACAAGACTAGACAGACAAGACTAGACAGACAAGACTAGACAGACAAGACTAGACAGCCAAGACTAGACAGACAAGACTAGACAGACAAGACTAGACAGACAAGACTAGACAGACAAGACTAGACAGACAAGACTAGACAGATAAGACTAGACAGACAAGACTAGACAGACAAGACTAGACAGACAAGACTAGACAGACAAGACTAGACAGACAAGACTCACCAAATCCCCTATTCCACCTTGGCTTTTAGTTTGCGCCACCCCGGTATCGCATATATTGCATTCATTCAGGGTGGGCAGCCCGGACGGTTAATGAAAACCGCCCTAGTTGTCGCCTCCCCGACCAGGAAGACAGACAAGACTAGACAGACAAGACTAGACAGACAAGACTAGACAGACAAGACTTGACAGACAAGACTAGACAGACAAGACTAGACAGACAAGACTAGACAGACAAGACTAGACAGACAAGACTAGACAGACAAGACTAGACAGACAAGTCTAGACAGACAAGACTAGACAGACAAGACTAGACAGACAAGACTAGACAGACAAGGCTAGACAGACAAGACTAGACAGACAAGACTAGACAGACAAGACTAGACAGACAAGACTAGATAGACAAGCCTAGACAGACAAGACTAGACAGACAAGACTAGACAGACAAGACTAGACAGACAAGACTAGACAGACAAGACTAGACAGACAAGACTAGACAGACAAGACTAGACAGACAAGACTAGACAAACAAGACTAGACAGACAAGACTAGACAGACAAGACTAGACAGACAAGACTAGACGGACAAGACTAGACAGACAAGACTAGACAGACAAGACTAGACAGACAAGACTAGACAGACAAGACTAGACAGACAAGACTAGACAGACAAGTCTAGACAGACAAGACTAGACAGACAAGACTAGACAGACAAGACTAGACAGACAAGGCTAGACAGACAAGACTAGACAGACAAGACTAGACAGACAAGACTAGACAGACAAGACTAGACAGACAAGACTAGACAGACAAGACTAGACAGACAAGACTAGACAGACAAGACTAGACAGACAAGACTAGACAGAGAAGACTAGACAGACAAGACTAGATAGACAAGACTAGACAGACAAGACTAGACAGACAAGACTAGACAGACAAGACTAGACAGACAAGACTAGACAGACAAGACTAGACAGACAAGACTAGACAGACAAGACTAGACAGACAAGACTAGACAGACAAGACTAGACAGACAAGACTAGATAGACAAGACAAGACAGACAAGACTAGACAGACAAGACTAGACAGACAAGACTAGACAGACAAGACTAGACAGACAAGACTAGACAGACAAGACTAGACAGACAAGACTAGACAGACAAGACTAGACAGACAAGACTAGACGGACAAGACTAGACAGACTAGACTAGACAGACAAGACTAGACAGACAAGACTAGACAGACAAGACTAGACAGACAAGACTAGACAGACAAGTCTAGACAGACAAGACTAGATAGACAAGACTAGACAGATAAGACTAGACAGACAAGACTAGACAGACAAGACTAGACAGACAAGACTAGACAGACAAGACTAGACAGACAAGACTAGACAGACAAGACTAGACGGACAAGACTAGACAGACAAGACTAGACAGACAAGACAAGACAGACAAGACTAGACAGACAAGACTAGACAGACAAGACTAGACAGACAAGACTAGACAGACAAGACTAGACAGACAAGACTAGACAGACAAGACTAGACAGACAAGTCTAGACAGACAAGACTAGACATACAAGACTAGACAGACAAGACTAGACAGACAAGGCTAGACAGACAAGACTAGACAGACAAGACTAGACAGACAAGACTAGACAGACAAGACTAGATAGACAAGACTAGACAGACAAGACTAGACAGGCAAGACTAGACAGACAAGACTAGACAGACAAGACTAGACAGACAAGACTAGACAGACAAGACTAGACAGACAAGACTAGACAGACAAGACTAGACAGACAAGACTAGACAGACAAGACTAGACAGACAAGACTAGACAGACAAGACTAGACAGACAAGACTAGACAGACAAGACTAGACAGACAAGACTAGACAGACAAGACTAGACAGACAAGACTAGACAGACAAGAATA
Source organism: Phosphuga atrata (assembly GCA_944588485.1). Taxonomy (NCBI): domain Eukaryota; kingdom Metazoa; phylum Arthropoda; class Insecta; order Coleoptera; family Silphidae; genus Phosphuga; species Phosphuga atrata. The sequence continues at coordinate 8,285 of CALYMW010000452.1, forward strand.
GACAGACAAGACTAGACAGACAAGACTAGACAGACAAGACTAGACAGACAAGACTAGACAGACAAGACTAGACAGACAAGACTAGACAGACAAGACTAGACAGACAAGACTAGACAGACAAGACTAGACAGACAAGACTAGACAGACAAGACTAGACAGACAAGACTAGACAGACAAGACTAGACAGACAAGACTAGACAGACAAGACTAGACAGACAAGACTAGACAGACAAGACTAGACAGCCAAGACTAGACAGACAAGACTAGACAGACAAGACTAGACAGACAAGACTAGACAGACAAGACTAGACAGACAAGACTAGACAGATAAGACTAGACAGACAAGACTAGACAGACAAGACTAGACAGACAAGACTAGACAGACAAGACTAGACAGACAAGACTAGACAGACAAGACTCACCAAATCCCCTATTCCACCTTGGCTTTTAGTTTGCGCCACCCCGGTATCGCATATATTGCATTCATTCAGGGTGGGCAGCCCGGACGGTTAATGAAAACCGCCCTAGTTGTCGCCTCCCCGACCAGGAAGACAGACAAGACTAGACAGACAAGACTAGACAGACAAGACTAGACAGACAAGACTTGACAGACAAGACTAGACAGACAAGACTAGACAGACAAGACTAGACAGACAAGACTAGACAGACAAGACTAGACAGACAAGACTAGACAGACAAGTCTAGACAGACAAGACTAGACAGACAAGACTAGACAGACAAGACTAGACAGACAAGGCTAGACAGACAAGACTAGACAGACAAGACTAGACAGACAAGACTAGACAGACAAGACTAGATAGACAAGCTTAGACAGACAAGACTAGACAGACAAGACTAGACAGACAAGACTAGACAGACAAGACTAGACAGACAAGACTAGACAGACAAGACTAGACAGACAAGACTAGACAGACAAGACTAGACAGACAAGACTAGACAGACAAGACTAGACAGACAAGACTAGACAGACAAGACTAGACAGACAAGACTAGACGGACAAGACTAGACAGACAAGACTAGACAGACAAGACTAGACAGACAAGACTAGACAGACAAGACTAGACAGACAAGACTAGACAGACAAGTCTAGACAGACAAGACTAGACAGACAAGACTAGACAGACAAGACTAGACAGACAAGGCTAGACAGACAAGACTAGACAGACAAGACTAGACAGACAAGACTAGACAGATAAGACTAGACAGACAAGACTAGACAGACAAGACTAGACAGACAAGACTAGACAGACAAGACTAGACAGACAAGACTAGACAGACAAGACTAGACAGACAAGACTAGATAGACAAGACTAGACAGACAAGACTAGACAGACAAGACTAGACAGACAAGACTAGACAGACAAGGCTAGACAGACAAGACTAGACAGACAAGACTAGACAGACAAGACTAGACAGACAAGACTAGACAGACAAGACTAGATAGACAAGACAAGACAGACAAGACTAGACAGACAAGACTAGACAGACAAGACTAGACAGACAAGACTAGACAGACAAGACTAGACAGACAAGACTAGACAGACAAGACTAGACAGACAAGACTAGACAGACAAGACTAGACGGACAAGACTAGACAGACAAGACTAGACAGACAAGACTAGACAGACAAGACTAGACAGACAAGACTAGACAGACAAGACTAGACAGACAAGTCTAGACAGACAAGACTAGATAGACAAGACTAGACAGACAAGACTAGACAGACAAGACTAGACAGACAAGACTAGACAGACAAGACTAGACAGACAAGACTAGACAGACAAGACTAGACGGACAAGACTAGACAGACAAGACTAGACAGACAAGACAAGACAGACAAGACTAGACAGACAAGACTAGACAGACAAGACTAGACAGACAAGACTAGACAGACAAGACTAGACAGACAAGACTAGACAGACAAGACTAGACAGACAAGTCTAGACAGACAAGACTAGACAGACAAGACTAGACAGACAAGACTAGACAGACAAGGCTAGACAGACAAGACTAGACAGACAAGACTAGACAGACAAGACTAGACAGACAAGACTAGATAGACAAGACTAGACAGACAAGACTAGACAGACAAGACTAGACAGACAAGACTAGACAGACAAGACTAGACAGACAAGACTAGACAGACAAGACTAGACAGACAAGACTAGACAGACAAGACTAGACAGACAAGACTAGACAGACAAGACTAGACAGACAAGACTAGACAGACAAGACTAGACAGACAAGAATAGACAGACAAGACTAGACAGACAAGACTAGACAGACAAGACTAGACAGACAAGACTAGACAGACAAGACTAGACAGACAAGACTAGACAGACAAGACTAGACAGACAAGACTAGACAGACAAGACTAGACAGACAAGACTAGACTAGACAGACAAGACTAGACAGACAAGACTAGACAGACAAGACTAGACAGACAAGACTAGACAGACAAGACTAGACAGACAAGACTAGACAGACAAGACTAGACAGACAAGACTAGACAGACAAGACTAGACAGACAAGACTAGACAGACAAGACTAGACAGACAAGACTAGACAGACAAGACTCTTTCGGAAACGCCGAGGTGACTGAAGAAGATAGAACATCAGGTTTCGTGGGAAGGAAATTAGAACCTAAGAAAATATGGCTATATATATATCTAGGGCTAGAGATCACGTTACGAAAGACATTATTCTAAACTATCTAGTAAATAAAACAGGACACGATAAAGGTAGTTTTGTCGTGGAAAATATAGTACCCAAAATATATAAAAAAGATAACAAAAGTTTTAAAGTCGGTGTCGATCTTTCACTGAAAGAAAATGTGTATCAAGCGGCCTTCTGGCCAGAAGGAATATTTCACGAGAGACTGAATTTCCGTTTATTGGACCGTAACCACCAAGAGAATTTTCCCCATGGAAGTCAACTCCGACAAAATATATAAAACAACATACACGAAAACATAATAAGAAGACTGATACCGACGTAAGTCTAATAAATTTAAACACACAGTCCATAGGAAACTCTGTCGATGGGATTGAATATATGTTGGATAGGGTACAACACTGCCAGTACCTCGTGCTTACAGAGCATTGGAAAAGTGAAGCTCAACTCAGTTTAATTAAAATAAAGAATTTCGCCCTGTCCTCCTGCTTCTGCCGAGAGGAAGGATTACATGGCGGGGTTGCTATCTATTGCCATCAATCTACAGAGTTTAAAAATAGAGACGATTTTCAATCACTGGCCGAAACCTTCATTTTTGAGTGTACGGCAGTAGAAACCAAAATTAATTCCTCTGACATATTAATAATAGGGTTGTATAGATCACCTCTAACTAACTTTAAAAACTTTCTGAAGAAATTGAACATCCTAATGACGAAGTTAAATAAGGAAAGGAGACATTTTATCATTGCTGGTGATTTTAATGTAGATATTTTAAAAAATTCAACAAATAGTAGGCAGCTCATATCTCTCATGAATTCTTTTAATACCATTTTAACTTTTAAACAAAAGAGTCATAGATCTTTCAATTCTTGCTTAGATAATATAGCGGTATATACAAGTATGAGCTTCACAACTTCCTCAGTAGACTTCCATATATCCGACCACATTGCACAATGCATTGTTTTTAAGTCCAATATGTGTAAACCGTTATACCAGTTAATCAGAAGCTATAAGGAAGAAAATCTTTGCAAATTCAAAGAATCATTATCAAAAGAAACATGGGAGGAAATATTTATGGTGTCGAACACGGACATTAATGAACAGTGGAGCAGGTTCTTAAACATTTTTAAACTGCATTACAATAAGTGTTTCCCAGTACAGAATCGTCGGATTAAACAAGCAAAAAAGAGAATATTTAATAGTACAGCACTGCAGACTATACGGAAAAGTGTGGAGCTACTTCAAATACTGGCACGAACAAACACAGATATGAAACGATATTATAATATATCAAGAAGATGGTATGCAAGCCTACTGCGTCAAGAAAAAAAGAAGTATTTTGATAGGGTCATTAAGCTAAGTGACAACGTAGCGAAATCTACTTGGAAAGCAGTCGCAGAAATCACTGAGATTAAAAAGAACGACAAACGACAGACATACCACGATTTTGGACCAGGTATTAACGCCGACAGCATTAATAATTTCTATACAGAAAAACCCATAAATATGACAGAACACCTATCACACGTCACGCACAAGAACAAGCTAAGCTATAACACGGATACAATTTTCCTATACCCAGCATCTCAGAACGAGCTTAGTCAGGTCTTAAAAGAGCTAAAAAACAGTAAAAGCGCCGGAATAGACGAGATTACTATGCCAACAGTAAAGTATGTTGTAGCAGAAATCCTAGAACCCCTTCTATACTTAATAAACAGCTCGCTGCAAGAGGGTATCTTTCCTAATTGCTTAAAAATAACCAAGATCATTCCAATTTATAAAAAGGGAGACAAAAGCAACATAGACAACTACCGACCCATTAGCATACTTTCACCATTCTCTAAAATTATTGAAAAATTATTAGCACAACGAATCATAACTTTTATGAATAAATGCCAAATCTTTAGTCAAGGACAACATGGCTTTATCAAAGGGCGTGGTGTTGAGACAGCATGTTTTCAATTTATAAAAGAGGCAATGCAGCAAATAGAGGACCACAATATACCCTGTGGCATACTTTTAGACTTGTCAAAAGCATACGACACTGTAGACCACAGCATCCTACTGGATAAATTATATAGTTATGGAATTAGAGGTACTGTATTAAATCTAATTTTTTCATACCTCACAAACAGGAAACAGATCACAGAAATCTCCACTTTTCAAGGCAAGACTAAATCTAATCCCACCTCTATAAATATGGGGATTCCTCAAGGCAGCATCCTGGGCCCGCTGTTGTTCATCCTATATATTAATGATCTTACCAACGTTACCCTACATAACACCGCTAGGATGATTAATTATGCCGACGATACCAGTTTAATATCAACCAGCAATTCCGTTGAAGACGTAGAAAACAACATCAAGAACAACATAGCTACTCTGACAACCTGGTTTAGTGAAAACAAGTTACTTCTTAACCAACAAAAAACAAACATAATTTTCTTTAAGACGAAAAGAGACAGGAAAAGATACCCTATGGAGTTAGTTATGGATAATAATATAGTCAAGGTACAAGGCAATGTAAGACTACTGGGTCTATATATTGATGACAATTTGGACTGGTCAACACATATACTTAACTTATCAAAACGACTAAACAAAGCTGTATATGCACTAAGGATCTTAAAACGATACCTTAATATAGACTCTCTAAAAATAATTTACCATGCGACTTTTCATAGCCATTTACGCTTCGGCATAATGTTCTGGGGCAGCGGATCTTTAATAAAGGACATAGTGAAAATCCAAAAAGCAGCTCTACGAGTTATTTACGATTTACAGTATACTGAAACATGCAGGGAAAAATTTAAAAGAGCAAATATACTAACAACGATCGGAACATACGTATTCGAAACCTTATTGTTTCTATTCAAAAATAAGAAACTTTTTGAGATATACAAGTCGAACAACATAAAGGATACACGTAACAGATACCTTAATTATATTCCACCTTATCACAAATTAACTATGTCGGAAAAAATACCACCTATCATCAATATTAAATTATATAATGCACTTCCAAATTATGTTAAATTGATTAAGAAAACCAATATCTTTAAGAAAGAAATTCACCAGCTACTGATAAACATCGAGCCATATACACTATTGGAGTATTACAGAGGAGTAAAATCCTTCAAAAGATAATTGGACAAATTTCATTTAGGTTACTAATACTACTGTTATGTTCATCAAAATGTAATAGTCCGTATATGTAATGCTTACATAATGAAATAAATATTTTGATTTTGATTTTGATTTTGATTTTGATTTTTGACTAGACAGACAAGACTAGACAGACAAAACTAGACAGACAAGACTAGACAGACAAGACTAGACAGACAAGACTAGACAGACAAGACTAGACAGACAAGACTAGACAGACAAGACTAGACAGACAAGACCCGACAGACAAGACTAGACAGACAAGACTAGACAGACAAGACTAGACAGACAAGACTAGACAGACAAGACTAGACAGACAAGACTAGACAGACAAGACAAGACAGACAAGACTAGACAGACAAGACTAGACAGACAAGACTAGACAGACAAGACTAGACAGACAAGACTAGACAGACAAGACTAGACAGACAAGACTAGACAGACAAGACTAGACAGACAAGACTAGACAGACAAGACTAGACAGACAAGACTAGACAGACAAGACTAGACGGACAAGACTAGACAGACAAGACTAGACAGACAAGACTAGACAGACAAGACTAGACAGACAAGACTAGACAGACAAGACTAGACAGACAAGACTAGACAGACAAAACTAGACAGACAAGACTAGACAGACTAGACTAGACAGACAAGACTAGACAGACAATACTAGACAGACAAGACTAGACATACAAGACTAGACAGACAAGACTAGACAGACAAGACTAGACAGACAAGACTAGACAGACAAGACTAGACAGACAAGACTAGACAGACAAGACTAGACAGACAAGACTAGACAGACAAGACTAGACAGACAAGACTAGACAGACAAGACTAGACAGACAAAACTAGACAGACAAGACTAGACAGACAAGACTAGACAGACACGACTAGACAGACAAGACTAGACAGACAAGACTAGACAGACAAGACTAGACAGACAAGACTAGACAGACAAGACTAGACAGACAAGACTAGACAGACAAGAGTCTGTGAACAACGGTGACAAACTTGGTAGCCTTCACTCAGTATGTTACTCCAGTTATTGCTGCAAGGGGGCAGGTAGATTGCATCTATACAGACTTTGCTAAAGCATTCGACTGCATAGATCATTCAGTCGTTATTAATAAGCTGCATTCTTTTGGCTTTGACAATAATCTTGTTATATTATTATCTTCCTACCTAGCGGATAGAATGCAGTTCGTTTTTCACGGTGGATTTTCTTCTGCTGAATTCGTAGCCACCTCTGGTGTTCCTCAGGGATCCAACCTTGGGCCGATGTTATTTAATTTATTCATTAATGACTTGAGTGCTTCTCTATCCTCTCCTCATTTATTATTTGCCGATGATCTTAAGATATTTATGGCTATAAAGCACCCTGTTGACTGTTCCATTTTACAAGCCAACCTTAATATTTTGGAGAGATGGTGTGATGACAATAAGTTGGATCTAAACCTTGGCAAGTGCAAAATTGTTTCTTTCACTCGGCTTCAACAACCGCTTGAGTTCAGGTATACTCTGTTTAATGTTTGTCTTGATCGCTGCGAGTCAGTCAAGGATCTTGGTGTTATATTTGATTGGCATCTTTCGTTTGTGCAACACATCCTGTCAACAGTGTCCAAGGCTGCAAGGGCTCTTGGATTCATAATACGCAATTCACGCAATTTTAATAATAACTTGGCGCTCAGGGTACTCTACCACAGTTTTGTTAGATCAATTTTAGAGTATGGCTCAATTATTTGGGACCCCCATTTTAAAAAATATGTTACTGCGTTGGAGATGATTCAGAGAAAATTTTTAAAATTCCTCTGGTTTAAATCGTCCGGAGGTCCTCCTCCTCTTCACGTCGACCACTCATTGTTGCTGGTTGAGTTTGGGTTTTTGTCACTAAAGACTCGACGATCACTAGCGGGTCTGGTCTTTTTGTTCAAGGCCGTTCATAGCGTCCTTGACTCTCCTGAGATCGTCAATAATTTGAATTTTCTGGTGCCCAGAGCTGCTAGTCGTCAGACAGACTCATTTTATAATGATTCATATGGGGGCCCTATGGCCTTGATACCACCCCTGTATAACATTTGCTCAACCTATAACTCAATCAGCTCCGATTGTGACATTTTTGGTTCGTTTAAAGATTTTAAATCGAGTGCTATCAAAAGCCTTACAAATTAGCACCCTCTTCCATTGCAAACTGCAATATGTATGTGTTTTTTATAAAAAATTAAACTGTTCTTTCATATTTATTAATTTCATATTTTTTAATTTTTTAGTATACCATTGTTTTATATTTTGACCTTGTACTTTTGATTTGCTTTTTTTTCTGTGCTTATGTTTTTTGTCTTTGACTATTCTTTGTTATACTTTGACTATACTATATCAAGAAATTCCTGTATTACTGTTTTTATTTTATTAGTGCAAAATTGTTTGTATATATTTTGATTTACGTTTTCACATGTTTTACATCTCTTTAGATTTAAATGTAGCAATTTATGTAATGCTCTGTAATTGGTCTTGACACTGTTGAGCAATAAATCAATAAATCTAAAATAAAAAATAAATAAAAAAAAAAAAGAGTAGACAGACAAGACTAGACAGACAAGACTAGACAGACAAGACTAGACAGACAAGACTAGACAGACAAGACTAGACAGACAAGACTAGACAGACAAGACTAGACAGACAAGACTAGACAGACAAGACTAGACAGACAAGACTAGACAGACAAGACTAGACAGCCAAGACTAGACAGACAAGACTAGACAGACAAGACTAGACAGACAAGACTAGACAGACAAGACTAGACAGACAAGACTAGACAGATAAGACTAGACAGACAAGACTAGACAGACAAGACTAGACAGACAAGACTAGACAAACAAGACTAGACAGACAAGACTCACCAAATCCCCTATTCCACCTTGGCTTTTAGTTTGCGCCACCCCGGTATCGCATATATTGCATTCATTCAGGGTGGGCAGCCCAGACGGTTAATAAAAACCGCCCTAGTTGTCGCCTCCCCGACCAGGAAGACAGACAAGACTAGACAGACAAGACTAGACAGACAAGACTAGACAGACAAGACTAGACAGACAAGACTAGACAGACAAGACTTGACAGACAAGACTAGACAGACAAGACTAGACAGACAAGACTAGACAGACAAGACTAGACAGACAAGACTAGACAGACAAGACTAGACAGACAAGTCTAGACAGACAAGACTAGACAGACAAGACTAGACAGACAAGACTAGACAGACAAGGCTAGACAGACAAGACTAGACAGACAAGACTAGACAGACAAGACTAGACAGACAAGACTAGATAGACAAGCCTAGACAGACAAGACTAGACAGACAAGACTAGACAGACAAGACTAGACAGACAAGACTAGACAGACAAGACTAGACAGACAAGACTAGACAGACAAGACTAGACAGACAAGACTAGACAGACAAGACTAGACAGACAAGACTAGACAGACAAGACTAGACAGACAAGACTAGACAGACAAGACTAGACAGACAAGACTAGACAGACAAGACTAGACAGACAAGACTAGACAGACAAGACTAGACAGACAAGACTAGACAGACAAGACTAGACAGACAAGACTAGACGGACAAGACTAGACAGACAAGACTAGACAGATAAGACTAGACAGACAAGACTAGACAGACAAGACTAGACAGACAAGACTAGACAGACAAGACTAGACAGACAAGACTAGACAGACAAGACTAGACAGACAAGACTAGACAGACAAGACTAGACAGACATGTCTAGACAGACAAGACTAGACAGACAAGACTAGACAGACAAGACTAGACAGACAAGGCTAGACAGACAAGACTAGACAGACAAGACTAGACAGACAAGACTAGACAGACAAGACTAGACAGACAAGACTAGACAGACAAGACTAGACAGACAAGACTAGACAGACAAGACTAGACAGACAAGACTAGACAGACAAGTCTAGACAGACAAGACTAGATAGACAAGACTAGACAGACAAGACTAGACAGACAAGACTAGACAGACAAGACTAGATAGACAAGACTAGACAGACAAGACTAGACAGACAAGACTAGACAGACAAGACTAGAGAGCCAAGACTAGACAGACAAGACTAGACAGACAAGACTAGACAGACAAGACTAGACAGACAAGACTAGACAGACAAGACTAGACAGACAAGACTAGACAGACAAGACTAGACAGATAAGACTAGACAGACAAGACTAGACAGACAAGACTAGACAGACAAGACTAGACAGACAAGACTCACCAAATCCCCTATTCCACCTTGGCTTTTAGTTTGCGCCACCCCGGTATCGCATATATTGCATTCATTCAGGGTGGGCAGCCCGGATGGTTAATGAAAACCGCCCTAGTTGTCGCCTCCCCGACCAGGAAGACAGACAAGACTAGACAGACAAGACTAGACAGACAAGACTAGACAGACAAGACTTGACAGACAAGACTAGACAGACAAGACTAGACAGACAAGACTAGACAGACAAGACTAGACAGACAAGACTAGACAGACAAGACTAGACAGACAAGTCTAGACAGACAAGACTAGACAGACAAGACTAGACAGACAAGACTAGACAGACAAGACTAGACAGACAAGACTAGACAGACAAGACTAGACAGACAAGACTAGACAGACAAGACTAGATAGACAAGCTTAGACAGACAAGACTAGACAGACAAGACTAGACAGACAAGACTAGACAGACAAGACTAGACAGACAAGACTAGACAGACAAGACTAGACAGACAAGACTAGACAGACAAGACTAGACAGACAAGACTAGACAGACAAGACTAGACAGACAAGACTAGACAGACAAGACTAGACAGACAAGACTAGACAGACAAGACTAGACAGACAAGACTAGACGGACAAGACTAGACAGACAAGACTAGACAGACAAGACTAGACAGACAAGACTAGACAGACAAGACTAGACAGACAAGACTAGACAGACAAGACTAGACAGACAAGACTAGACAGACAAGACTAGACAGACAAGACTAGACAGACAAGGCTAGACAGACAAGACTAGACAGACAAGACTAGACAGACAAGACTAGACAGATAAGACTAGACAGACAAGACTAGGCAGACAAGACTAGACAGACAAGACTAGACAGACAAGACTAGACAGACAAGACTAGACAGACAAGACTAGACAGACAAGACTAGACAGACAAGACTAGATAGACAAGACTAGATAGACAAGACTAGACAGACAAGACTAGACAGACAAGACTAGACAGACAAGACTAGACAGACAAGACTAGACAGACAAGACTAGACAGACAAGACTAGACAGACAAGACTAGACAGACAAGACTAGACAGACAAGACTAGATAGACAAGACAAGACAGACAAGACTAGACAGACAAGACTAGACAGACAAGACTAGACAGACAAGACTAGACAGACAAGACTAGACAGACAAGACTAGACGGACAAGACTAGACAGACAAGACTAGACAGACAAGACTAGACAGACAAGACTAGACAGACAAGACTAGACAGACAAGACTAGACAGACAAGTCTAGACAGACAAGACTAGATAGACAAGACTAGACAGACAAGACTAGACAGAAAAGACTAGACAGACAAGACTAGACAGACAAGACTAGACAGACAAGACTAGACAGACAAGACTAGACAGACAAGACTAGACGGACAAGACTAGACAGACAAGACTAGACAGACAAGACAAGACAGACAAGACTAGACAGACAAGACTCGACAGACAAGACTAGACAGACAAGACTAGACAGACAAGACTAGAGAGACAAGACTAGACAGACAAGACTAGACAGACAAGTCTAGACAGACAAGACTAGACAGACAAGACTAGACAGACAAGACTAGACAGACAAGGCTAGACAGACAAGACTAGACAGACAAGACTAGACAGACAAGACTAGACAGACAAGACTAGATAGACAAGACTAGACAGACAAGACTAGACAGACAAGACTAGACAGACAAGACTAGACAGACAAGACTAGACAGACAAGACTAGACAGACAAGACTAGACAGACAAGACTAGACAGACAAGACTAGACAGACAAGACTAGACAGACAAGACTAGACAGACAAGACTAGACAGACAAGAATAGACAGACAAAACTAGACAGACAAGACTAGACAGACAAGACTAGACAGACAAGACTAGACAGACAAGACTAGACAGACAAGACTAGACAGACAAGACTAGACAGACAAGACTAGACAGACAAGACTAGACTAGACAGACAAGACTAGACAGACAAGACTAGACAGACAAGACTAGACAGACAAGACTAGACAGACAAGACTAGACAGACAAGACTAGACAGACAAGACTAGACAGACAAGACTAGACAGACAAGACTAGACAGACAAGACTAGACAGACAAGACTAGACAGACAATACTAGACAGACAAAACTAGACAGACAAGACTAGACAGACAAGACTAGACAGACAAGACTAGACAGACAAGACTAGACAGACAAGACTAGACAGACAAGACTAGACAGACAAGACCCGACAGACAAGACTAGACAGACAAGACTTGAGAGACAAGACTAGACAGACAAGACTAGACAGACAAGACTAGACAGACAAGACCCGACAGACAAGACTAGACAGACAAGACTAGACAGACAAGACTAGACAGACAAGACTAGACAGACAAGACTAGACAGACAAGACTAGACAGACAAGACTAGACAGACAAGACTAGACAGACAAGACTAGACAGACAAGACTAGACAGACAAGACTAGACAGACAAGACTAGACAGACAAGACTAGACAGACAAGACTAGACAGACAAGACTAGACAGACAAGACTAGACAGACAAGACTAGACAGACAAGACTAGACAGACAAGACTAGACAGACAAAACTAGACAGACAAGACTAGACAGACAAGACTAGACAGACAAGACTAGACAGACAAGACTAGACAGACAAGACTAGACAGACAAGACTAGACAGACAAGACTAGACAGACAAGACTAGACAGACAAGACTAGACAGACAAGACTAGACAGACAAGACTAGACAGACAAGACTAGACAGACAAGACTAGACAGACAAGACTAGACAGACAAGACTAGACGGACAAGACTAGACAGACAAGACTAGACAGACAAGACTAGACAGACAAGACTAGACAGACAAGACTAGACAGACAAGACTAGACAGACAAGACTAGACAGACAAAACTAGACAGACAAGACTAGACAGACTAGACTAGACAGACAAGACTAGACAGACAATACTAGACAGACAAGACTAGACATACAAGACTAGACAGACAAGACTAGACAGACAAGACTAGACAGACAAGACTAGACAGACAAGACTAGACAGACAAGACTAGACAGACAAGACTAGACAGACAAGACTAGACAGACAAGACTAGACAGACAAGACTAGACAGACAAGACTAGACAGACAAGACTAGACAGACAAGACTAGACAGACAAGACTAGACAGACAAGAATAGACAGACAAGACTAGACAGACAAGACTAGACAGACAAGACTAGACAGACAAGACTAGACAGACAAGACTAGACAGACAAGACTAGACAGACAAGACTAGACAGACAAGACTAGACAGACAAGACTAGACAGACAAGACTAGACAGACAAGACTAGACAGACAAGACTAGACAGACAAGACTAGACAGCCAAGACTAGACAGACAAGACTAGACAGACAAGACTAGACAGACAAGACTAGACAGACAAGACTAGACAGACAAGACTAGACAGACAAGACTAGACAGATAAGACTAGACAGACAAGACTAGACAGACAAGACTAGACAGACAAGACTAGACAGACAAGACTAGACAGACAAGACTAGACAGACAAGACTAGACTAGACAGACAAGACTAGACAGACAAGACTAGACAGACAAGACTAGACAGACAAGACTAGACAGACAAGACTAGACAGACAAGACTAGACAGACAAGACTAGACAGACAAGACTAGACAGACAAAACTAGACAGACAAGACTAGACAGACAAGACTAGACAGACAAGACTAGACAGACAAGACTAGACAGACAAGACTAGACAGACAAGACTAGACAGACAAGACTAGACAGACAAGACCCGACAGACAAGACTAGACAGACAAGACTTGAGAGACAAGACTAGACAGACAAGACTAAGACAAGACTAGACAGACAAGACTAGACAGACAAGACTAGACAGACAAGACTAGACAGACAAGACTAGACAGACAAGACTAGACAGACAAGACTAGACAGACAAGACTAGACAGACAAGACTAGACAGACAAGACTAGACAGACAAGACTAGACAGACAAGACTAGACAGACAAGACTAGACAGACAAGACTAGACAGACAAGACTAGACAGACAAGACTAGACAGACAAGACTAGACAGACAAGACTAGACAGACAAGACTAGACAGACAAGACTAGACAGACAAGACTAGACAGACAAGACTAGACGACAAGACTAGACAGACAGAAGACTATACAGACAAGACTAGACAGACAAGACTAGACAGACAAGACTAGACAGACAAGACTAGACAGACAAGACTAGACAGGACAAGACTAGACAGACAAGACTAGACAGACAAGACTAGACAGACAAGACTAGACAGACAAGACTAGACAGACAAGACTAGACAGACAAGACTAGACAGACAAGACTAGACAGACAAAACTAGACAGACAAGACTAGACAGGACTAGACTAGACAGACTAGACTAGACAGACAAAGACTAGACAGACAATACTAGACAGACATAGACTAGGACATACAAGACTAGACAGACAAGACTTAGACAGACAAGACTAGACAGACAAGACTAGACTCAGAAAGACTAGACAGACAAGACTTAGACAGACAAGACTAGACAGACAAGACTAGACAGACAAGACTAGACAGACAAAGACTAGACAGACAAAGACTAGACAGACAAACTAGACAGACAAGACTAGACAGACAAGACTAGACAGACACGACTAGACAGACAAGACTAGACAGGACAAGACTAGACAGACAAGACTAGACAGACAAGACTAGACAGACAAGACTAGACAGACAAGACTAGACAGACAAGACTAGACAGACAAGACTAGACAGACAAGACTAGACAGACAAGACTAGACAGACAAGACTAGACAGACAAGACTAGACAGACAAGACTAGACAGAAAGACTAGACAAGACAAGACTAGACAGACAAGACTAGACAGACAAGACTAGACAGACAAGACTAGACAGACAAGACTAGACAGACAAGACTAGACAGACAAGACTAGACAGACAGAAGACTAGACAGACAAGACTAGACAGACAAGACTAGACAGACAAGACTAGACAGACAAGACTAGACAGATAAGACTAGACAGACAAGACGTAGACAGACAAGACTAGACAGACAAGACTAGACAGACAAGACTAGACAGACAAGACTAGACAGACAAGACTAGACAGATAAGACTAGACAGACAAGACTAGACAGACAAGACTAGACAGACAAGACTAGACAGACATGACTAGACAGACAAGACTAGACAGACAAGACTAGACAGACAAGACTAGACAGACAAGACTAGACAGATAAGACTAGACAGACAAGACTAGACAGACAAGACTAGACAGACAAGACTAGACAGATAAGACTAGACAGACAAGACTTAGACAGACAAGACTAGACAGACAAGACTAGACTGACAAGACTAGACAGATAAGACTAGACAGACAAGACTAGACAGACAAGACTAGACAGACAAGACTAGACAGACAAGACTAGACTGACAAGACTAGACAGATAAGACTAGACAGATAAGACTAGACAGACAAGACTAGACAGACAAGACTAGACAGACAAGACTAGACAGACAAGACTAGACTGACAAGACTAGACAGATAAGACTAGACAGATAAGACTAGACAGACAAGACTAGACAGACAAGACTAGACAGACAAGACTAGACTGACAAGACTAGACAGATAAGACTAGACAGACAAGACTAGACAGACAAGACTAGACAGACAAGACTAGACAGACAAGACTAGACAGAAAAGACTAGACAGACAAGACTAGACAGACAAGACTAGACAGACAAGACTAGACAGACAAGACTAGACAGACAAGACTAGACAGCTAAGACTAGACAGACAAGACTAGACAGACAAGACTAGACAGACAAGACTAGACAGATAAGACTAGACAGACAAGACAAGACAGACAAGACTAGACAGACAAGACTAGACAGACAAGACTAGACAGACAAGACTAGACAGACAAGACTAGACAGACAAGACTAGACAGACAAGACTAGACGGACAAGACTAGACAGACAAGACTAGACAGACAAGACTAGACAGACAAGACTAGACAGACAAGACTAGACAGACAAGACTAGACAGACAAGTCTAGACAGACAAGACTAGATAGACAAGACTAGACAGACAAGACTAGACAGAAAAGACTAGACAGACAGACTAGACAGACAAGACTAGACAGACAAGACTAGACAGACAAGACTAGACAGGACAAGACTAGACGGACAAGACTAGACAGACAAGACTAGACAGACAAGACAAGACAGACAAGACTAGACAGACAAGACTAGACAGACAAGACTAGACAGACAAGACTAGACAGACAAGACTAGACCGACAAGACTAGACAGACAAGACTAGACAGACAAGTCTAGACAGACAAGACTAGACAGACAAGACTAGACAGACAAGACTAGACAGACAAGGCTAGACAGACAAGACTAGACAGACAAGACTAGACAGACAAGACTAGACAGACAAGACTAGACTAGACAAGAACTAGACAGACAAGACTAGACAGACAAGACTAGATAGACAAGACTAGACAGACAAGACTAGACAGACAAGACTAGACAGACAAGACTAGACAGACAAGACTAGACAGACAAGACTAGACAGACAAGACTAGACAGACAAGACTAGACAGACAAGACTAGACAGACAAGACTAGACAGACAAGACTAGACAGACAAGACTAGACAGACAAGACTAGACAGACAAGACTAGACAGACAAGACTAGACAGACAAGACTAGACAGACAAGACTAGACAGACAAGACTAGACAGACAAGACTAGACAGACAAGACTAGACTAGACAGACAAGACTAGACAGACAAGACTAGACAGACAAGACTAGACAGACAAGACTAGACAGACAAGACTAGACAGACAAGACTAGACAGACAAGACTAGACAGACAAGACTAGAACAGAGCAAGACTAGACAGACAAGACTAGACAGACAAGACTAGACAGACAAGACTAGACAGACAAGACTAGACAGACAAGACTAGACAGACAAGACTAGACAGACAAGACTAGACAGACAAGACTAGACAGACAAGACTAGACAGACAAGACTAGACAGACAAGACTTGAGAGACAAGACTAGACAGACAAGACTAGACAGACAAGACTCAGACAGACAAGACTAGACAGACAAGACTAGACAGACAAGACTAGACAGACAAGACTAGACAGACAAGACTAGACAGACAAGACTAGACAGACAAGACTAGACAGACAAGACTAGACAGACAAGACTAGACAGACAAGACTAGACAGACAAGACTAGACAGACAAGACTAGACAGACAAGACTAGACAGACAAGACTAGACAGACAAGACTAGACATACAAGACTAGAGAGACAAGACTAGACAGACAAGACTAGACAGACAAGACTAGACAGACAAGACTAGACAGACAAGACTAGACAGACAAGACTAGACAGACAAGACTAGACAGACAAGACTAGACAGACAAGACTAGACAGACAAGACTAGACAGACAAGACTAGACAGACAGAAGGACAAGACTAGACAGACAAGACTAGACAGACAAGACTAGACAGACAAGACAGAAGACTAGACAGACAAGACTAGACAGACAAGACTAGACAGACAAACTAGACAGACAAGACTAGAGACTAGAACTAGACAAGACTAGACAGAAACTAACTAGACAGACAAGACTAGACAGACAAGACTAGACAGACAAAGACTAGACAGACAAGACTAGACAGACAAGACTAGACAGACAAGACTAGACAGACAAGACTAGACAGACAAGACTAGACAGACAAGACTAGACAGACAAGACTAGACAGACAAGACTAGAGACAGACAAGACTAGACAGACAAGACTAGACAGACAAGACTAGACAGACAAGACTAGACAGACAAGACTAGACAGACAAGACTAGACAGACAAGACTAGACAGACAAGACTAGACAGACAAGACTAGACAGACAAGACTAGACAGACAAGACTAGACAGACAAGACTAGACATGACAAGACTAGACAGACAAGACTAGACAGACAAGACTAGACAGACAAGACTAGACAGACAAGACTAGACAGACAAGACTAGACAGACAAGACTAGACAGACAAGACTAGACAGACAAGACTAGACAGACAAGACTAGACAGACAAGACTAGACAGACAAGACTAGACAGACAAGACTAGACAGACAAGACTAGACAGAAAGACTAGACAGACAAGACTAGACAGACAAGACTAGACAGACAAGACTAGACAGACATAGACTAGACAGACAAGACTCACCAAATCCCCTATTCCACCTTGGCTTTTAGTTTGCGCCACCCCGGTATCGCATATATTGCATTCATTCAGGGTGGGCAGCCTGGACGGTTAATGAAAACCGCCCTAGTTGTCGCCTCCCCGACCAGAAGGAAGACAAGACTAGACAGACAAGACTAGACAGACAAGACTAGACAGACAAGACTTGACAGACAAGACTAGACAGACAAGACTAGACAGACAAGACTAGACAGACAAGACTAAACAGACAAGACTAGACAGACAAGTCTAGACAGACAAGACTAGACATGACAAGACTAGACAGACAAGACTAGACAGACAAGGCTAGACAGACAAGACTATGACAGACAAGACTAGACAGACAAGACTAGACAGACAAGACTAGATAGACAAGCTTAGACAGACAAGACTAGACAGACAAGACTAGACAGACAAGACTAGACAGACAAGACTAGACAGACAAGACTAGACAGACAAGACTAGACAGACAAGACTAGACAGACAAGACTAGACAGACAAGACTAGACAGACAAGACTAGACAGACAAGACTAGACAGACTAAGACTAGACAGACAAGACTAGACAGACAAGACTAGACAGACAAGACCTAGACGGACAAGACTAGACAGACAAGACTAGACAGACAAGACTAGACAGACAAGACTAGACAGACAAGACTAGACAGACAAGACTAGACAGACAAGACTAGACAGACAAGACTAGACAGACAAGACTAGACAGACAAGACTAGACAGACAAGACTAGACAGACAAGACTAGACAGACAAGACTAGACAGACAAGACTAGACAGATCGGAAGACTAGACAGACAAGACTAGACACGACAAGACTAGACAGACAAGACTAGACAGACAAGACTAGACAGACAAGACTAGACAGACAAGACTAGACAGACAAGACTAGACAGACAAGACTAGACAGACAAGACTAGACAGACAAGACTAGACAGACAAGACTAGACAGACAAGACTAGACAGACAAGACTAGACAAGAACAAAGACTAGACAGACAAGACTAGACAGACAAGACTAGACAGACAAGACTAGACAGACAAGACTAGACAGACAAGACTAGACAGACAAGACTAGACAGACAAGACTAGACAGACAAGACTAGACAGACAAGACTAGACAGACAAGACTAGACAGACAAGACTAGACAGACAAGACTAGACAGACAAGACTAGACAGACAAGACTAGACGGACAAGACTAGACAGACAAGACTAGACAGACAAGACTAGACAGACAAGACTAGACAGACAAGACTAGACAGACAAGACTAGACAGACAAGACTAGACAGACAAGACTAGACTAGACAAGACTAGACAGACAAGACTAGACAGACAAGAGACTAGACAGACAAGACTAGACAGACAAGACTAGACAGACAAGACTAGACAGACAAGACTAGACAAGACAAGACTAGACAGACAAAGACTAGACAGACAAGACTAGACAGACAAGACAAGACTAGACAGACAAGACTAGACAGACAAGACTAGACAGACAAGACTAGACAGACAAGACTAGACAGACAAGACTAGACAGACAAGACTAGACAGACAAGTCTAGACAGACAAGACTAGACAGACAAGACTAGACAGACAAGACTAGACAGACAAGACTAGACAGACAAGACTAGACAGACAAGACTAGACAGACAAGACAGACAAGACTAGAGACAAGACTAGACAGACAAGACTAGACAGACAAGACTAGACAGACAAGACTAGACAGACAAGACTAGACAGACAAGACTAGACAGACAAGACTAGACAGACAAGACTAGACAGACAAGACTAGACAGACAAGACTAGACAGACAAGACTAGACAGACAAGACTAGACAGACAAGACTAGACAGACAAGACTAGAAGACAAGACTAGACAGACAAGACTAGACAGACAAGACTAGACAGACAAGACTAGACAGACAAGACTAGACAGACAAGACTAGACAGACAAGACTAGACAGACAAGACTAGACAGACAAGACTAGACAGACAGACTAGACTAGACAGACAAGACTAGACAGACAAGACTAGACAGACAAGACTAGACAGACAAGACTAGACAGACAAGACTAGACAGACAAGACTAGACAGACAAGACTAGACAGACAAAACTAGACAGACAAGACTAGACGAAGACAGAAGACTAGAACAAGACTAGACAGACAAGACTAGACAGACAAGACTAGACAGACAAGACTAGACAGACAAGACTAGACAGACAAGACTAGACAGACTAGACAGACAAGACTAGACAGACAAGACTAGACAGACAAGACTAGACAGACAAGACAGACAAGACTAGACAGACAAGACTAGACAGACAAGACTAGACAGACAAGACTAGACAGACAAGACTAGACAGACAAGACTAGACAGACAAGACTAGACAGACAAAGACTAGACAGACAAGACTAGACAGACAAGACTAGACAGACAAGACTAGACAGACAAGACTAGACAGACAAGACTAGACAGACAAGACTAGACAGACAAGACTAGACAGACAAGACTAGACAGACAAGACTAGACAGACAAGACTAGACAGACAAGACTAGACAGACAAGACTAGACAGACAAGACTAGACAGACAAGACTAGACAGACAAGACTAGACAGACAAGACTAGACAGACAAGACTAGACAGACAAGACTAGACAGACAAGACTAGACAGACAAGACTAGACAGACAAGACTAGACAGACAAGACAGACAAGACTAGACAGACAAGACTAGACAGACAAGACTAGACAGACAAGACTAGACAGACAAGACTAGACAGACAAGACTAGACAGACAAGACTAGACAGACAAGACTAGACAGACAAGACTAGACAGACTAGACTAGACAGACAAGACTAGACAGACAAAACTAGACAGACAAGACTAGACAGACAAGACTAGACAGACTAGACTAGACAGACAAGACTAGACAGACAATACTAGACAGACAAGACTAGACAGACAAGACTAGACAGACAAGACTAGACAGACAGACTAGACAGACAAGACTAGACAGACAAGACTAGACAGACAAGACTTAGACAGACAAGACTAGACAGACAAGACTAGACAGACAAGACTAGACAGACAAGACTAGACAGACAAGACTAGACAGACAAAACTAGACAGACAAGACTAGACAGACAAGACTAGACAGACAAGACTAGACAGTACAAGACTGGTGACAGACAAGACTAGACAGACAAGACTAGACAGACAAGACTAGACAGACAAGACTAGACAGACAAGACTAGACAGACAAGACTAGACAGACAAGACTAGACAGACAAGACTAGACAGACAAGACTAGACAGACAAGACTAGACAGACAAGACTAGACAGACAAGACTAGACAGACAAGACTAGACAGACAACTAGACAGACAAGACTAGACAGACAAGACTAGACAGACAAGACTAGACAGACAAGACTAGATCAGACAAGACTAGACAGACTAAAGACTAGACAGACAAGACTAGACAGACAAGACTAGACAGACAAGACTAGACAGACAAGACTAGACAGATCAAGACTAGACAGACAAGACTAGACAGACAAGACTAGACAGACAGCAAGACTAGACAGACAAGACCCTAGACAGACAAGACTAGACAGACAAGACTAGACAGACAAGACTAGACAGACAAGACTAGACAGACAAGACTAGACAGACATGACTAGACAGACAAGACTAGACAGACAAGACTAGACAGACAAGACTAGACAGACAAGACTAGACAGATAAGACTAGACAGACAAGACTAGACAGACAAGACTAGACAGACAAGACTAGACAGATAAGACTAGACAGACAAGACTAGACAGACAAGACTAGACAGACAAGACTAGACTGACAAGACTAGACAGATAAGACTAGACAGACAAGACTAGACAGACAAGACTAGACAGACAAGACTAGACAGACAAGACTAGACTGACAAGACTAGACAGATAAGACTAGACAGATAAGACTAGACAGACAAGACTAGACAGACAGAGACTAGACAGACAAGACTAGACAGACAAGACTAGACTGACAAGACTAGACAGATAAGACTAGACAGATAAGACTAGACAGACAAGACTAGACAGACAAGACTAGACAGACAAGACTAGACTGACAAGACTAGACAGATAAGACTAGACAGACAAGACTAGACAGACAAGACTAGACAGACAAGACTTAGACAGACAAGACTAGACAGATAAGACTAGACAGACAAGACTAGACAGACAAGACTAGACAGACAAGACTAGACAGACAAGACTAGACAGACAAGACTAGACAGACAAGACTAGACAGATAAGACTAGACAGACAAGACTAGACAGACAAGACTAGAGAGACAAGACTAGACAGATAAGACTAGACAGACAAGACTAGACAGACAAGACTAGACAGACAAGACTAGACAGACAAGACTAGACTGACAAGACTAGACAGATAAGACTAGACAGACAAGACTAGACAGACAAGACTAGACAGACAAGACTAGGACAGACAAGACTAGACAGACACGACTAGACAGACAAGACTAGACAGATAAGACTAGACAGACAAGACTAGACAGACAAAGACTAGACAGACAAGACTAGACAGACAAGACTAGACAGACAAGACTAGACTGACAAGACTAGACAGATAAGACTAGACAGATAAGACTAGACAGACAAGACTAGACAGACAAGACTAGACAGACAAGACTAGACTGACAAGACTAGACAGATAAGACTAGACAGACAAGACTAGACAGACAAGACTAGACAGACAAGACTAGACAGACAAGACTAGACAGACAAGACTAGACAGACAAGACTAGACAGATAAGACTAGACAGACAAGACCTAGACAGACAAGACTAGACAGACAAGACTAGACAGACAAGACTAGACTGACAAGACTAGACAGATAAGACTAGACAGATAAGACTAGACAGACAAGACTAGACAGACAAGACTAGACAGACAAGACTAGACTGACAAGACTAGACAGATAAGACTAGACAGACAAGACTAGACAGACAAGACTAGACAGACAAGACTAGACAGGACAAGACTAGACAGACAAGACTATACAGACAAAATTAGACAGATAAGACTAGGACAGACAAGACTAGACAGACAAGACTAGACAGACAAGACTAGACTGACAAGACTAGACAGATAAGACTAGACAGACAAGACTAGACAGACAAGACTAGACAGACAAGACTAGACAGACAAGACTAGACTGACAAGACTAGACAGATAAGACTAGACAGACAAGACTAGACAGACAAGACTAGACAGACAAGACTAGACAGACAAGACTTGACAGACAAGCGACAGACAAGACTAGACAG
>CALYMW010000453.1:0-41237 GCA_944588485.1 Phosphuga atrata
TTGTCTGTCTAGTCTTATCTGTCAGGTCTTGTGTGTCTAGTCCTTGTCTGTCTAGTCTTGTCTGTCTAGTCTTGTCTGTCTAGTCTTGTCTGTCTAGTCTTGTCTGTCTAGTCTTGTCTGTCTAGTCTTGTCTGTCTAGTCTTGTCTTGTCTAGTCTTGTCTGTCTAGTCTTGTCTGTCTAGTCTTGTCTGTCTAGTCTTGTCTGTCTAGTCTTGTCTGTCTAGTCTTGTCTGTCTAGTCTTGTCTGTCTAGTCTTGTCTGTCTAGTCTTGTCTGTCTAGTCTTGTCTGTCTAGTCTTGTCTGTCTAGTCTTGTCTGTCTAGTCTTGTCTGTCTAGTCTTGTCTGTCTAGTCTTGTCTGTCTAGTCTTGTCTGTCTAGTCTTGTCTGTAGTCTTGTCTGTCTAGTCTTGTCTGTCTAGTCTTGTCTGTCTAGTCTTGTCTGTCTAGTCTTGTCTGTCTAGTCTTGTCTGTCTAGTCTTGTCTGTCTAGTCTTGTCTGTCTAGTCTTGTCTGTCTAGTCTTGTCTGTCTAGTCTTGTCTGTCTAGTCTTGTCTGTCTAGTCTTGTCTGTCTAGTCTTGTCTGTCTAGTCTTGTCTGTCTAGTCTTGTCTGTCTAGTCTTGTCTGTCTAGTCTTGTCTGTCTAGTCTTGTCTGTCTAGTCTTGTCTGTCTAGTCTTGTCTGTCTAGTCTTGTCTGTCTAGTCTTGTCTGTCTAGTCTTGTCTGTCTAGTCTTGTCTGTCTAGTCTTGTCTGTCTAGTCTTGTCTGTCTAGTCTTGTCTGTCTAGTCTTGTCTGTCTAGTCTTGTCTGTCTAGTCTTGTCTGTCTAGTCTTGTCTGTCTAGTCTTGTCTGTCTAGTCTTGTCTGTCTAGTCTTGTCTGTCTAGTCTTGTCTGTCTAGTCTTGTCTGTCTAGTCTTGTCTGTCTAGTCTTGTCTGTCTAGTCTTGTCTGTCTAGTCTTGTCTGTCTAGTCTTGTCTGTCTAGTCTTGTCTGTCTAGTCTTGTCTGTCTAGTCTTGTCTGTCTAGTCTTGTCTGTCTAGTCTTGTCTGTCTAGTCTTGTCTGTCTAGTCTTGTCTGTCTAGTCTTGTCTGTCTAGTCTTGTCTGTCTAGTCTTGTCTGTCTAGTCTTGTCTGTCTAGTCTTGTCTGTCTAGTCTTGTCTGTCTAGTCTTGTCTGTCTAGTCTTGTCTGTCTAGTCTTGTCTGTCTAGTCTTGTCTGTCTAGTCTTGTCTGTCTAGTCTTGTCTGCTAGTCTTGTCTGTCTAGTCTTGTCTGTCTAGTCTTGTCTGTCTAGTCTTGTCTGTCTAGTCTTGTCTGTCTAGTCTTGTCTGTCTAGTCTTGTCTGTCTAGTCTTGTCTGTCTAGTCTTGTCTGTCTAGTCTTGTCTGTCTAGTCTTGTCTGTCTAGTCTTGTCTGTCTAGTCTTGTCTGTCTAGTCTTGTCTGTCTAGTCTTGTCTGTCTAGTCTTGTCTGTCTAGTCTTGTCTGTCTAGTCTTGTCTGTCTAGTCTTGTCTGTCTAGTCTTGTCTGTCTAGTCTTGTCTGTCTAGTCTTGTCTGTCTAGTCTTGTCTGTCTAGTCTTGTCTGTCTAGTCTTGTCTGTCTAGTCTTGTCTGTCTAGTCTTGTCTGTCTAGTCTTGTCTGTCTAGTCTTGTCTGTCTAGTCTTGTCTGTCTAGTCTTGTCTGTCTAGTCTTGTCTGTCTAGTCTTGTCTGTCTAGTCTTGTCTGTCTAGTCTTGTCTGTCTAGTCTTGTCTGTCTAGTCTTGTCTGTCTAGTCTTGTCTGTCTAGTCTTGTCTGTCTAGTCTTGTCTGTCTAGTCTTGTCTGTCGAGTCTTGTCTGTCTAGTCTTGTCTGTCTAGTCTTGTCTGTCTAGTCTTGTCTGTCTAGTCTTGTCTGTCTAGTCTTGTCTGTCTAGTCTTGTCTGTCTAGTCTTGTCTAGTCTTGTCTGTCTAGTCTTGTCTGTCTAGTCTTGTCTGTCTAGTCTTGTCTGTCTAGTCTTGTCTGTCTAGTCTTGTCTGTCTAGTCTTATCTGTCTAGTCTTGTCTGTCTAGTCTTGTCTGTCTAGTCTTGTCTGTCTAGTCTTGTCTGCCTAGTCTTGTCTGTCTAGTCTTGTCTGTCTAGTCTTGTCTGTCTAGTCTTGTCTGTCTAGTCTTGTCTGTCTAGTCTTGTCTGTCTAGTCTTGTCTGTCTAGTCTTGTCTGTCTAGTCTTGTCTGTCTAGTCTTGTCTGTCTAGTCTTGTCTGTCTAGTCTTGTCTGTCTAGTCTTGTCTGTCTAGTCTTGTCTGTCTAGTCTTGTCTGTCTAGTCTTGTCTGTCTAGTCTTGTCTGTCTAGTCTTGTCTGTCTAGTCTTGTCTGTCTAGTATTGTCTGTCTAGTCTTGTCTGTCTAGTCTTGTCTGTCTAGTCTTGTCTGTCTAGTCTTGTCTGTCTAGTCTTGTCTGTCTAGTCTTGTCTGTCTAGTCTTGTCTGTCTAGTCTTGTCTGTCTAGTCTTGTCTGTCTAGTCTTGTCTGTCTAGTCTTGTCTGTCTAGTCTTGTCTGTCTAGTCTTGTCTGTCTAGTCTTGTCTGTCTAGTCTTGTCTGTCTAGTCTTGTCTGTCTAGTCTTGTCTGTCTAGTCTTGTCTGTCTAGTCTTGTCTGTCTAGTCTTGTCTGTCTAGTCTTGTCTGTCTAGTCTTGTCTGTCTAGTCTTGTCTGTCTAGTCTTGTCTGTCTAGTCTTGTCTGTCTAGTCTTGACTGTCTAGTCTTGTCTTTCTAATCTTGTCTGTCTAGTCTTGTCTGTCTAGTCTTGTCTGTCTAGTCTTGTCTGTCTAGTCTTGTCTGTCTAGTCTTGTCTGTCTAGTCTTGTCTGTCTAGTCTTGTCTGTCTAGTCTTGTCTGTCTAGTCTTGTCTGTCTAGTCTTGTCTGTCTAGTCTTGTCTGTCTAGTCTTGTCTGTCTAGTCTTGTCTGTCTAGTCTTGTCTGTCTAGTCTTGTCTGTCTAGTCTTGTCTGTCTAGTCTTGTCTGTCTAATCTTGTCTGTCTAGTCTTGTCTGTCTAGTCTTGTCTGTCTAGTCTTGTCTTTCTAATCTTGTCTGTCTAGTCTTGTCTGTCTAGTCTTGTCTGTCTAGTCTTGTCTGTCTAGTCTTGTCTGTCTAGTCTTGCCTGTCTAGTCTTGTCTGTCTAGTCTTGTTTGTCTAGTCTTGTCTGTCTAGTCTTGTCTGTCTAAAAATTGGCGACGCCATAATAACGAGCAAGCCGGCAATCAAGTACCTGGGGGTATACTTAGATAGAAATACCCGTATGACTACCCACATCAAAATCAAATGCCAGAAAGTCGAGAAGTCACTAATGGCTCTGACTAGGATCACTCCAAACATCTGGGGACCGCGCGAAAGAAAACGTCGAATACTAATGTTCGCGGCGTCTTCAGCCATCTTGTACGGTGCACCCATCTGGACGCAAGCGCTTAAGCATTCTCTATATAAGAATAAACTAGAAGCCGTAAACCGAAAAATGGCACTAAGAGTTATTTCGGCATATAGAACTGTCTCCACTGCTGCGGCAACCGCTATCGCCTCACTGCCGCCTCTCAAACTGAGAGCCAAGGAGATGGTTTACATATACCGACTTGGAAAAAACAGTAGGTCTGAAGCTAAAGATAAATGCATGGAGGAGTGGCAGCAAAGATGGGGAGAATACAATGGTTGGACCAAAAATCTTATAAAAGACGTTAGGTTGTGGAGCAGGAGAAAGTGGGGTGTAGTGGATTACTATGTTACACAGGCCTTCACTGGGCACGGGGTATTTGGAACATACCTTTACAAAATTAAAAAAAAAGAAAACCCAATCTGCTGGTTCTGTCCGGACATTGATTCAGACGAACACAAAATTTTTCACTGTGTCAGATGGATGGACCTTCGTGAAAAGGCAAATCAATTATGCGGCACAGTCATATCAACAGCTAATGTGGCAGAATTGCTTCTAAGAACAGAAGCAGATTGGAACGTAATAACAGAAATGATGAGGGATATAATAAAAGCAAAAGAGAAACACGAAAGAGAAAACCGAATTTAGAAACGAGGAGGGATAAATCATCCTGAAGTAATGCCTAGGGGCGGTTTCCGGGATGTGTCTTCTTCTTTTTTTTTTGTCTAGTCTTGTCTTGTCTGTCCAGTCTTGTCTGTCTAGTCTTGTCTTGTCTAGTCTTGTCTGTCTAGTCTTGTCTGTCTAGTCTTGTCTGTCTAGTCTTGTCTGTCTAGTCTTGTCTGTCTAGTCTTGTCTGTCTAGTCTTGTCTGTCTAGTCTTGTCTGTCTAGTCTTGTCTGTCTAGTCTTGTCTGTCTAGTCTTGTCTGTCTAGTCTTGTCTGTCTAGTCTTGTCTGTCTAGTCTTGTCTGTCTAGTCTTGTCTGTCTAGTCTTGTCTGTCTAGTCTTGTCTGTCTAGTCTTGTCTGTCTAGTCTTGTCTGTCTAGTCTTGTCTGTCTAGTCTTGTCTGTCTAGTCTTGTCTGTCTAAAAATTGGCGACGCCATAATAACGAGCAAGCCGGCAATCAAGTACCTGGGGGTATACTTAGATAGAAATACCCGTATGACTACCCACATCAAAATCAAATGCCAGAAAGTCGAGAAGTCACTAATGGCTCTGACTAGGATCACTCCAAACATCTGGGGACCGCGCGAAAGAAAACGTCGAATACTAATGTTCGCGGCGTCTTCAGCCATCTTGTACGGTGCACCCATCTGGACGCAAGCGCTTAAGCATTCTCTATATAAGAATAAACTAGAAGCCGTAAACCGAAAAATGGCACTAAGAGTTATTTTCGGCATATAGAACTGTCTCCACTGCTGCGGCAACCGCTATCGCCTCACTGCCGCCTCTCAAACTGAGAGCCAAGGAGATGGTTTACATATACCGACTTGGAAAAAACAGTAGGTCTGAAGCTAAAGATAAATGCATGGAGGAGTGGCAGCAAAGATGGGGAGAATACAATGGTTGGACCAAAAATCTTATAAAAGACGTTAGGTTGTGGAGCAGGAGAAAGTGGGGTGTAGTGGATTACTATGTTACACAGGCCTTCACTGGGCACGGGGTATTTGGAACATACCTTTACAAAATTAAAAAAAAAGAAAACCCAATCTGCTGGTTCTGTCCGGACATTGATTCAGACGAACACAAAATTTTTCACTGTGTCAGATGGATGGACCTTCGTGAAAAGGCAAATCAATTATGCGGCACAGTCATATCAACAGCTAATGTGGCAGAATTGCTTCTAAGAACAGAAGCAGATTGGAACGTAATAACAGAAATGATGAGGGATATAATAAAAGCAAAAGAGAAACACGAAAGAGAAAACCGAATTTAGAAACGAGGAGGGATAAATCATCCTGAAGTAATGCCTAGGGGCGGTTTCCGGGATGTGTCTTCTTCTTTTTTTTTTGTCTAGTCTTGTCTTGTCTGTCCAGTCTTGTCTGTCTAGTCTTGTCTGTCTAGTCTTGTCTGTCTAGTCTTGTCTGTCTAGTCTTGTCTGTCTAGTCTTGCCTGTCTAGTCTTGTCTGTCTAGTCTTGTCTGTCTAGTCTTGTCTGTCTAGTCTTGTCTGTCTAGTCTTGTCTGTCTAGTCTTGTCTGTCTAGTCTTGTCTGTCTAGTCTTGTCTGTCTAGTCTTGTCTGTCTAGTCTTGTCTGTCTAGTCTTGTCTGTCTAGTCTTGTCTGTCTAGTCTTGTCTGTCTAGTCTTGTCTGTCTAGTCTTGTCTGTCTAGTCTTGTCTGTCTAGTCTTGTCTGTCTAGTCTTGTCTGTCTAGTCTTGTCTGTCTAGTCTTGTCTGTCTAGTCTTGTCTGTCTAGTCTTGTCTGTCTAGTCTTGTCTGTCTAGTCTTGTCTGTCTAGTCTTGTCTGTCTAGTCTTGTCTGTCTAGTCTTGTCTGTCTAGTCTTGTCTGTCTAGTCTTGTCTGTCTAGTCTTGTCTGTCTAGTCTTGTCTGTCTAGTCTTGTCTGTCTAGTCTTGTCTGTCTAGTCTTGTCTGTCTAGTCTTGTCTGTCTAGTCTTGTCTGTCTAGTCTTGTCTGTCTAGTCTTGTCTGTCTAGTCTTGTCTGTCTAGTCTTGTCTGTCTAGTCTTGTCTGTCTAGTCTTGTCTGTCTAGTCTTGTCTGTCTAGTCTTGTCTGTCTAGTCTTGTCTGTCTAGTCTTGTCTGTCTAGTCTTGTCTGTCTAGTCTTGTCTGTCTAGTCTTGTCTGTCTAGTCTTGTCTGTCTAGTCTTGTCTGTCTAGTCTTGTCTGTCTAGTCTTGTCTGTCTAGTCTTGTCTGTCTAGTCTTGTCTGTCTAGTCTTGTCTGTCTAGTCTTGTCTGTCTAGTCTTGTCTGTCTAGTCTTGTCTGTCTAGTCTTGTCTGTCTAGTCTTGTCTGTCTAGTCTTGTCTGTCTAGTCTTGTCTGTCTAGTCTTGTCTGTCTAGTCTTGTCTGTCTAGTCTTGTCTGTCTAGTCTTGTCTGTCTAGTCTTGTCTGTCTAGTCTTGTCTGTCTAGTCTTGTCTGTCTAGTCTTGTCTGTCTAGTCTTGTCTGTCTAGTCTTGTCTGTCTAGTCTTGTCTGTCTAGTCTTGTCTGTCTAGTCTTGTCTGTCTAGTCTTGTCTGTCTAGTCTTGTCTGTCTAGTCTTGTCTGTCTAGTCTTGTCTGTCTAGTCTTGTCTGTCTAGTCTTGTCTGTCTAGTCTTGTCTGTCTAGTCTTGTCTGTCTAGTCTTGTCTGTCTAGTCTTGTCTGTCTAGTCTTGTCTGTCTAGTCTTGTCTGTCTAGTCTTGTCTGTCTAGTCTTGTCTGTCTAGTCTTGTCTGTCTAGTCTTGTCTGTCTAGTCTTGTCTGTCTAGTCTTGTCTGTCTAGTCTTGTCTGTCTAGTCTTGTCTGTCTAGTCTTGTCTGTCTAGTCTTGTCTGTCTAGTCTTGTCTGTCTAGTCTTGTCTGTCTAGTCTTGTCTGTCTAGTCTTGTCTGTCTAGTCTTGTCTGTCTAGTCTTGTCTGTCTAGTCTTGTCTGTCTAGTCTTGTCTGTCTAGTCTTGTCTGTCTAGTCTTGTCTGTCTAGTCTTGTCTGTCTAGTCTTGTCTGTCTAGTCTTGTCTGTCTAGTCTTGTCTGTCTAGTCTTGTCTGTCTAGTCTTGTCTGTCTAGTCTTGTCTGTCTAGTCTTGTCTGTCTAGTCTTGTCTGTCTAGTCTTGTCTGTCTAGTCTTGTCTGTCTAGTCTTGTCTGTCTAGTCTTGTCTGTCTAGTCTTGTCTGTCTAGTCTTGTCTGTCTAGTCTTGTCTGTCTAGTCTTGTCTGTCTAGTCTTGTCTGTCTAGTCTTGTCTGTCTAGTCTTGTCTGTCTAGTCTTGTCTGTCTAGTCTTGTCTGTCTAGTCTTGTCTGTCTAGTCTTGTCTGTCTAGTCTTGTCTGTCTAGTCTTGTCTGTCTAGTCTTGTCTGTCTAGTCTTGTCTGTCTAGTCTTGTCTGTCTAGTCTTGTCTGTCTAGTCTTGTCTTCTAGTCTTGTCTGTCTAGTCTTGTCTGTCTAGTCTTGTCTGTCTAGTCTTGTCTGTCTAGTCTTGTCTGTCTAGTCTTGTCTGTCTAGTCTTGTCTGTCTAGTCTTGTCTGTCTAGTCTTGTCTGTCTAGTCTTGTCTGTCTAGTCTTGTCTGTCTAGTCTTGTCTGTCTAGTCTTGCTTGTCTAGTCTTGTCTGTCTAGTCTTGTCTGTCTAGTCTTGTCTGTCTAGTCTTGTCTGTCTAGTCTTGTCTGTCTAGTCTTGTCTGTCTAGTCTTGTCTGTCTAGTCTTGTCTGTCTAGTCTTGTCTGTCTAGTCTTGTCTGTCTAGTCTTGTCTGTCTAGTCTTGTCTGTCTAGTCTTGTCTGTCTAGTCTTGTCTGCCTAGTCTTGTCTGCCTAGTCTTGTCTGTCTAGTCTTGTCTGTCTAGTCTTGTCTGTCTAGTCTTGTCTATCGGAACGTCTGGGGAACGAAAGAGGAAGACAAGATCGAAAGGGTGCAGCTAAAGTTTTATAAGAAAGTGTTGAAACTTGATAGGTCGAGTGTGCTTGTCGAGTGCTTGTAAGGTGGCGGTAATAGCTGCGGAAGGAGTGATAAAGTTCGATTATAGGGTGGATGGGTTAGGAGATGAAAGGATAATAAAGGAAATCTTTCGAGTAGTAAATAAAGAGGGGTTAAGTGGTAGAAGAGAGAGCGGTTGTGGGTTGAATAAAAGGAAACTGTATGAGAGCGGCGGGTTATCATCCGAGGGGTTGGAAACGGAAAAAAGTGCGGGTGCTCAGTGGAAACGGATGCTAAAAGAGAGGTTATTAGAAGTGGACTTCCAAGAGCGCCAATCGAAAATAGGGGCTAGTAAATATCACCAAGCCTACAGTCAGATACAAGTGCACGGCCGTGTTCCTGGTTATTTGAGGACAAGTAAAGGGTCGGACGACCAGTCAGTGTTGGCGAGATTTAGGTGTGGCAATGAAGAGCGTGGAAGGAGAAATTGGATGAAGGAGGAAAGTAGAAGGTATTTGGTGTGTGGGTTGAAGGAAGATATGTGGAGTCATTGGTTGGAAGAACGCACGATGGCGGAGTGGAATGACCAGGAGAGAAGGTGAGGAAAGGATTGGAGGGAGTGTATGAACGAGAGCGGGAAGGGACTGTCGTTTTTACACAGAGTGAAAAGATGGAATGAGCGGATGCGACGGGGTAGTTTTTTGAGTGTTGCGGTTTAGTTTTTTTTTTTTTTTTTTTTTGTGAGCTTATGTCCGATGTACAGGTGTTGAAGTATAGGTTTATAGGATGGTAAAATTTCTTTTTTCTTTTTAATGGGGTTTTAGTTTCACAACTTTTTTATTATTTTTTTATTGTTTTATTTTGTATGGAAATTATTTTAATTATCCCAATAAAGGTTATTATTATTAGTCTTGTCTGTCTAGTCTTGTCTGTCTAGTCTTGTCTGTCTAGTCTTGTCTGTCTAGTCTTGTCTGTCTAGTCTTGTCTGTCTAGTCTTGTCTGTCTAGTCTTGTCTGTCTAGTCTTGTCTGTCTAGTCTTGTCTGTCTAGTCTTGTCTGTCTAGTCTTGTCTGTCTAGTCTTGTCTGTCTAGTCTTGTCTGTCTAGTCTTGTCTGTCTAGTCTTGTCTGTCTAGTCTTGTCTGTCTAGTCTTGTCTGTCTAGTCTTGTCTGTCTAGTCTTGTCTGTCTAGTCTTGTCTGTCTAGTCTTGTCTGTCTAGTTTGTCTGTCTAGTCTTATCTGTCTAGTCTTGTCTGTCTAGTCTTGTCTGTCTAGTCTTGTCTGTCTAGTCTTGTCTGTCTAGTCTTGTCTGTCTAGTCTTGTCTGTCTAGTCTTGTCTGTCTAGTCTTGTCTGTCTAGTCTTGTCTGTCTAGTCTTGTCTGTCTAGTCTTGTCTGTCTAGTCTTGTCTGTCTAGTCTTGTCTGTCTAGTCTTGTCTGTCTAGTCTTGTCTGTCTAGTCTTGTCTGTCTAGTCTTGTCTGTCTAGTCTTGTCTGTCTAGTCTTGTCGGTCTAGTCTTGTCTGTCTAGTCTTGTCTGTCTAGTCTTGTCTGTCTAGTCTTGTCTGTCTAGTCTTGTCGGTCTAGTCTTGTCTGTCTAGTCTTGTCTGTCTAGTCTTGTCTGTCTAGTCTTGTCTGTCTAGTCTTGTCTGTCTAGTCTCGTCTGTCTAGTCTTGTCTGTCTAGTCTTGTCTGTCTAGTCTTGTCTGTCTAGTCTTGTCTGTCTAGTCTTGTCTGTCTAGTCTTGTCTGTCTAGTCTTGTCTGTCTAGTCTTGTCTGTCTAGTCTTGTCTGTCTAGTCTTGTCTGTCTAGTCTTGTCTGTCTAGTCTTGTCTGTCTAGTCTTGTCTGTCTAGTCTTGTCTGTCTAGTCTTGTCTGTCTAGTCTTGTCTGTCTAGTCTTGTCTGTCTAGTCTTGTCTGTCTAGTCTTGTCTGTCTAGTCTTGTCTGTCTAGTCTTGTCTGTCTAGTCTTGTCTGTCTAGTCTTGTCTGTCTAGTCTTGTCTGTCTAGTCTTGTCTGTCTAGTCTTGTCTGTCTAGTCTTGTCTGTCTAGTCTTGTCTGTCTAGTCTTGTCTGTCTAGTCTTGTCTGTCTAGTCTTGTCTGTCTAGTCTTGTCTGTCTAGTCTTGTCTGTCTAGTCTTGTCTGTCTAGTCTTGTCTGTCTAGTCTTGTCTGTCTAGTCTTGTCTGTCTAGTCTTGTCTGTCTAGTCTTGTCTGTCTAGTCTTGTCTGTCTAGTCTTGTCTGTCTAGTCTTGTCTGTCTAGTCTTGTCTGTCTAGTCTTGTCTAGTCTTGTCTGTCTAGTCTTGTCTGTCTAGTCTTGTCTGTCTAGTCTTGTCTGTCTAGTCTTGTCTGTCTAGTCTTGTCTGTCTAGTCTTGTCTGTCTAGTCTTGTCTGTCTAGTCTTGTCTGTCTAGTCTTGTCTGTCTAGTCTTGTCTGTCTAGTCTTGTCTGTCTAGTCTTGTCTGTCTAGTCTTGTCTGTCTAGTCTTGTCTGTCTAGTCTTGTCGTCTGTCTAGTCTTGTCTGTCTAGTCTTGTCTGTCTAGTCTTGTCTGTCTAGTCTTGTCTGTCTAGTCTTGTCTGTCTAGTCTTGTCTGTCTAGTCTTGTCTGTCTAGTCTTGTCTGTCTAGTCTTGTCTGTCTAGTCTTGTCTGTCTAGTCTTGTTTGTCTAGTCTTGTCTGTCTAGTCTTGTCTGTCTAGTCTTGTCTGTCTAGTCTTGTCTGTCTAGTCTTGTCTGCCTAGTCTTGTCTGTCTAGTCTTGTCTGTCTAGTCTTGTCTGTCTAGTCTTGTCTGTCTAGTCTTGTCTGTCTAGTCTTGTCTGTCTAATCTTGTCTGTCTAGTCTTGTCTGTCTAGTCTTGTCTGTCTAGTCTTGTCTGTCTAGTCTTGTCTGCCTAGTCTTGTCTGTCTAGTCTTGTCTGTCTAGTCTTGTCTGTCTAGTCTTGTCTATCGGAACGTCTGGGGAACGAAAGAGGAAGACAAGATCGAAAGGGTGCAGCTAAAGTTTTATAAGAAAGTGTTGAAACTTGATAGGTCGAGTGTGCTTGTCGAGTGCTTGTAAGGTGGCGGTAATAGCTGCGGAAGGAGTGATAAAGTTCGATTATAGGGTGGATGGGTTAGGAGATGAAAGGATAATAAAGGAAATCTTTCGAGTAGTGAATAAAGAGGGGTTAAGTGGTAGAAGAGAGAGCGGTTGTGGGTTGAATAAAAGGAAACTGTATGAGAGAGGCGGGTTATCATCCGAGGGGTTGGAAACGGAAAAAAGTGCGGGTGCTCAGTGGAAACGGATGCTAAAAGAGAGGTTATTAGAAGTGGACTTCCAAGAGCGCCAATCGAAAATAGGGGCTAGTAAATATCACCAAGGCTACAGTCAGATACAAGTGCACGGCCGTGTTCCTGGTTATTTGAGGACAAGTAAAGGGTCGGACGACCAGTCAGTGTTGGCGAGATTTAGGTGTGGCAATGAAGAGCGTGGAAGGAGAAATTGGATGAAGGAGGAAAGTAGAAGGTATTTGGTGTGTGGGTTGAAGGAAGATATGTGGAGTCATTGGTTGGAAGAATGCACGATGGCGGAGTGGAATGACCAGGAGAGAAGGTGAGGAAAGGATTGGAGGGAGTGTATGAACGAGAGCGGGAAGGGACTGTCGTTTTTACACAGAGTGAAAAGATGGAATGAGCGGATGCGACGGGGTAGTTTTTTGAGTGTTGCGGTTTAGTTTTTTTTTTTTTTTTTTGTGAGCTTATGTCCGATGTACAGGTGTTGAAGTATAGGTTTATAGGGTGGTAAAATTTCTTTTTTCTTTTTAATGGGGTTTTAGTTTCACAACTTTTTTATTATTTTTTATTGTTTTATTTTGTATGGAAATTATTTTAATTATCCCAATAAAGGTTATTATTATTAGTCTTGTCTGTCTAGTCTTGTCTGTCTAGTCTTGTCTGTCTAGTCTTGTCTGTCTAGTCTTGTCTGTCTAGTCTTGTCTGTCTAGTCTTGTCTGTCTAGTCTTGTCTGTCTAGTCTTGTCTGTCTAGTCTTGTCTGTCTAGTCTTGTCGGTCTAGTCTTGTCTGTCTAGTTTTGTCTGTCTAGTCTTATCTGTCTAGTCTTGTCTGTCTAGTCTTGTCTGTCTAGTCTTGTCTGTCTAGTCTTGTCTGTCTAGTCTTGTCTGTCTAGTCTTGTCTGTCTAGTCTTGTCTGTCTAGTCTTGTCTGTCTAGTCTTGTCTGTCTAGTCTTGTCTGTCTAGTCTTGTCTGTCTAGTCTTGTCTGTCTAGTCTTGTCTGTCTAGTCTTGTCTGTCTAGTCTTGTCTGTCTAGTCTTGTCTGTCTAGTCTTGTCTGTCTAGTCTTGTCGGTCTAGTCTTGTCTGTCTAGTCTTGTCTGTCTAGTCTTGTCTGTCTAGTCTTGTCTGTCTAGTTTTGTCGGTCTAGTCTTGTCTGTCTAGTCTTGTCTGTCTAGTCTTGTCTGTCTAGTCTTGTCTGTCTAGTCTTGTCTGTCTAGTCTTGTCTGTCTAGTCTTGTCTGTCTAGTCTTGTCTGTCTAGTCTTGTCTGTCTAGTCTTGTCTGTCTAGTCTTGTCTGTCTAGTCTTGTCTGTCTAGTCTTGTCTGTCTAGTCTTGTCTGTCTAGTCTTGTCTGTCTAGTCTTGTCTGTCTAGTCTTGTCTGTCTAGTCTTGTCTGTCTAGTCTTGTCTGTCTAGTCTTGTCTGTCTAGTCTTGTCTGTCTAGTCTTGTCTGTCTAGTCTTGTCTGTCCCGAGAACTGTCAACTGTCAAGATAGAAAATTGCAAAATAATATCTCTCCATACGAAATTGTGGTTCGTGAACAATATTCTAATTGATTCAGTTGACAAATGGCGTTTCGGCAGTCAATAAAATAGTGCCAATGGTTTAACGTGTGAATCCATTGTGAAAATGTCGACAAAAGGTGAAAATTCGCTTCCGCCTAATACTACAGTTTTTGGCGAGGGCAAAATATCGACAAGAGAGAAAGAGATGAATAATATTGAATCCACTGTGAAAACACCTACAAAAGGTAAACATTCGCTTCCGTCTAATACTACAGTTTCTGGCGAGGGCAAAATATCGACAAGAAAGAAAAACATGAATAATATTGAAGGAAAAGCCGAATGTTCGGTGGTGTCTACAATTGTAGAATCCATAAACAAACTGAAAAATCAAATAGGCAGCATGGGAAAGGTTTTAAGCGCCCACCATAACATAAAAAAAGAAATTAAAGATATTGCTGAGCTTATGAAATGAGAAATCGAGACGCTGAACCAGAATACTATTAAAGAATGGCTCATAAAGCACAAATTTGTTGAAACAATGGAAACCATACAAACTAAAGAGGTACAAACCCAAACGATTGCGCGGAAGGATCTGCTAACTCTTCCAAGAGTAGACACCCTACACGAATGGAAGGAATTAAAACAAAAATCCTGGGATGACAAGATCTTCATAAATACGGAAATAAAAATAGGGAATCCCTTGGAAAACAGCAGAGAGCCGGTAACCAGGGTCGTACTCGTAGAACCTGACGACAAGGAAATGGAAAAAAGCATTCAGCGGCTATATAGGGATAGATTTCCAGACCTTGCAGACACAATAGAAGATTTCGAAATTATGGAATATGAGACCAAATTACGATCTAGAGGCCCAGAAGAGACAACAAGAGGTAAAATCATTAGAGCTACCTATGATGGCTCAGAAGACAGCCTCTGGGATAAGCTTATTAAGATACGCAACGAAACAGAAGAGGGTAAATGCGTGGCTCTCCACCACGTAAACAAGCTAGACGTGGTAGATTTCAGAAAGATGGTGGAATGCATATTCCACGAGACTAAGACGAAAGTCATTATATACACTACCACGCAGAAATTCACAACAATCAAGCCAGAGGGAATTAAGCAAAGGAATAGGAAGTCAAGTCAAACGTATGCCCTAATAGTAGAGCAAGGGAGCCACAAATTTGATTCTATACTGAAGGGAATAAAAAACAAAATAAAAGACAGTACTGCAGCGGAGGCCGTCAAGCAAGTGAGAAGCACAAGAGAGGGTAAACTTCTAATTGTAACGAAAAAAGATGATACCGCAATAGCAGCACTTCAAAAAACAATTGAGGGCAGCGGAGAAGATATCAGTGTCAGGATAGCAGGTGCTATGCAGTACACGGATACAGTACATATTAGTGGCATAGATGCTCTAACAGAAAAAAACGATGTCCTAGAAGCCATAGAGAAGAAACTGGGCAGCTTGGACGGCAAGAAATACAAACTGAATGATCTTCGACCAAACGAATACGGCACTAAAACGACTACCCTGACCATTAATAGAGATGATGCCAAGAAATTAAGAAAAGATGGACTGCACGTAGGAATTGTACCATGCAAGGTCGAAAAGTGGATAAGGCTGCGAAGGTGCTATAAATGCTGGGCTTTTGATCATATATCAACTCAATGTAAAGGACCAGATAGGTCCAAACTCTGTCTCAATTGTGGGAGAGACGGACACATTGCCAGAGACTGCACTAATAATGAAGAGTGTGTTTTGTGTAATAAAACAAGCCACAAAACGGGAAATGGAAAATGCGATGCATTTAGAAAAGCTTTACGACTGGCTAAGAGGGCCACGAATAATCCAGATTTCTTGCACAATGATTAAGTTCCTCCAATTAAACATGAATCGCTGCAGAGCGGCTCACGATATGCTAAGGCAGGCAATCAGCGAATATAAAATAGACATAGTTTTAGGACAAGAACCCAATAAAAATAGGCTAAATAATGAATACCATGACACCAACTGTGTCACTTTTATTTACGTTAAGAAAGGAATTCCAGTTATAAAAAATTTTAGTAGAAATGGCTTCGTATGTGTGGAACTACCCGGAATAGTAATTTATTCCTGTTATTTTTCCCCAAACAGGCCGCTCGACGACTTTGAGGAACTACTAACAAATATTGAGAGACACGCAAGAGGAATGAGAAAACATTTTATTATCGGTGGAGACCTGAATGCGAAAGCAACCATATTTGGATCAAAGGAAGTTAATAATAGAGGCAGAATTCTAGAGGAATGGGTCGCATCAAACGATCTCGTGGCCCTAAATATAGGAAACAAGCCCACCTTCAGCAATAAAAACGGTAATTCAATAATAGATATTACAATGACATCTATGGGCATCTGCAGACGGATAAAAGGATGGCACGTAGTGGAAAATTCAGAAAATATGAGTGACCACTTTACTATACGGTTCGATATGGTATCATCTGAAATTCCGAAAACAGATATGCAAATTAACGGATGGCGAATCACTTCAGAGGGTTGGGCTAAATTTACCGACGAATGTGGGAACATGTTCTCACACCAAGAAGAGGAAAATGGAATAGAACCGGATACTCTAATTGAACGTATAAAATGCAAGTGTGAAACTTGCTTCCCCCGGAAATCATACCCAAAGCAGAGGCGACCACCGGCATACTGGTGGACACCTACTATAGCGGAAAAAAGAAGATTATGTATACATAATAGAAGACTATTAGTTAGAATAAATAAAACAGGTGGAGACTCTGCACAGAAAGAGGTAGCCCATGAAGCATACAGAAAGGCCCGACATGAACTTAAACTGGCCATCAGTAAAGAGAAAAAAGAAGCCTGGAAACAACTATGTAATGAACTAGAGAACGACATCTGGGGAAAGGCCTACCAGATTGTCCAAAATAAATTAAATTTGATTCCACAAACAACCCTGACGGACGCTGAAACTCTGAATCAAGTGAGTAAGCTCTTTCCAAGTCATCCAGTTAAAGAGTGGCCGGAAGTAACGGTACACGAGGAGGAGATAATACCCTTCGAACCAGCCGATATCATAGTAGCGGCTGCTAAACTCAGACCAAAGAAAGCAAGCGGCCCCGATCACATTCCACCGGAGATAATCAAAGCCGTCGCCACGAACAACCCGACGATCTTTGCAAAGGTTATGAACCGCTGCCTTACCCAAGGTATCTTTCCGGACACGTGGAAGACAGCTAGATTGACACTTATTAAAAAGCCTCAAAAGGATCCCCTAGCACCGACTACGTACAGGCCAATATGCCTATTAGACGCTACAGGGAAGCTTTTCGAAATACTGATAAAAAACAGACTAGAGATGGAATTAGAGCAAAAAAAGACTCTCCATGAAAACCAATTTGGCTTTAGGACAGGTAGCTCCACTATCCATGCATTGAGGAAAGTAATGGAAGTACCAGAAAAGATAAAGAAGAAGGCATTTAAAAATAGAGAATACTGCGCAATGGTCACGCTGGATATTGAAAATGCTTTCAACTCTGCACCCTGGGAAAACATAATCTGCGCACTAAGAAATGCAGAGGTTAGTGGATACCTACTCAAAATTGGACTGGATAATTTAACATAGATAATCTCTCTAATAGATATATTGTAACTACTGGTGGGGCACGTAGAAGGACCACTTGTAGGGTGCCGCAAGGATCCGTCCTTGGTCCAATATTATGGCTTGTATTTTACGATAAAATATTAAGAACATATGTAGAAAAGGATGTAACACTAGTAGCATATGCCGACGACCTTGCCGTTGTGGTATCTGCTCGGACACCACAGATCCTGGAAGATCGCGTAGGACATGCTGTTAACAAAATCAGCCAGGAATTGAGGGAAATGGGTGTCAAGCTCGCCCTTAAAAAAACAGAGATGGTCCTCCTAGCCGGGCGATACAAGATGCGCAACCTAACAACTGAAATAGAAGGAACGCTGGTTCAGAGCGTAAAATCTCTTAAATATATGGGGATACACGTGGACAAAGATATTAGAATGACCACACATATTAAGAAGACATGCGAGAAGGCTAACAATACTCTGATGGCTCTAGCAAGAATTATGCCTAATATTGGAGGGCCAAGATCAAGGAGGCGTAGAATACTTGCGCATGTAGTCTCTTCTATACTTTTA
Organism: Phosphuga atrata; assembly: GCA_944588485.1. Lineage (NCBI taxonomy): Eukaryota > Metazoa > Arthropoda > Insecta > Coleoptera > Silphidae > Phosphuga > Phosphuga atrata. The sequence goes on from CALYMW010000453.1 coordinate 16,875, forward strand.
TACGGGGCGCCTATATGGGCTCAGACACTACGACACAAAAGATACAAGGGAATGATGGAGAGTATTAACAGGAAGTTAGCAATACGTGTAGCAGCGGCCTATAGGACCGCCTCCACCATAGCCGTACTTGCAATTGCAGGAATACCACCTATTAAGCTACGCGTCCAGGAAAGAATTTATATTCATGAGAGAGGGAGGCTTGCAAAATCGGAAGCAAGAGAAATAATGTACAATGCCTGGCAACAAAAATGGACAGAGTTTACAGGGTGGACAAAAACTTTTATTAAAGATATTCGAAAGTGGAGCAATAGGAAGTGGGGTGACTTGGACTACCATTTAACCCAGGCATTAACTGGACATGGCGTGTTCACTACATATCTGAAGAGAATTGGGAAGAGTGACACTGATGAATGTTGGTATTGCGGAACCGAGATGGTGGATTCTCCAGAACATACTCTGTTCCAATGCCCGATGTGGGATCAGATAAGAAGTATTGCCCACAATAAATGCCAAGTGCAAGTTACGAAAGAAAACGCGGCATCACTGCTCCTCCAGACGAAGGACGACTGGGACGCTATAACAGAGATGCTACGGGAGATTATGAGAGGAAAGGAGGCTGAAGAACAAAGAAGGAAATCCCTGAACGATTAATTGAGTAAAACAAAATATGAAAACGCTCTCCTCGAAGTAATGCTTGATGGCAGTTCCGGGGCGACGCGGGAAGGCTAAAAGAAGATCTCTCCAGAATGGTTAACTTATTCTGTACTGTATTTTTCTTGCAAATAAAAAAAAAAAAAAAAAAGTCTTGTCTGTCTAGTCTTGTCGGTCTAGTCTTGTCTGTCTAGTCTTGTCTGTCTAGTCTTGTCTGTCTAGTCTTGTCTGTCTAGTCTTGTCTGTCTAGTCTTGTCTGTCTAGTCTTGTCTGTCTAGTCTTGTCTGTCTAGTCTTGTCTGTCTAGTCTTGTCTGTCTAGTCTTGTCTGTCTAGTCTTGTCTGTCTAGTCTTGTCTGTCTAGTCTTGTCTGTCTAGTCTTGTCTGTCTAGTCTTGTCTGTCTAGTCTTGTCTGTCTAGTCTTGTCTGTCTAGTCTTGTCTGTCTAGTCTTGTCTGTCTAGTCTTGTCTGTCTAGTCTTGTCTGTCTAGTCTTGTCTGTCTAGTCTTGTCTGTCTAGTCTTGTCTGTCTAGTCTTGTCTGTCTAGTCTTGTCTGTCTAGTCTTGTCTGTCTAGTCTTGTCTGTCTAGTCTTGTCTGTCTAGTCTTGTCTGTCTAGTCTTGTCTGTCTAGTCTTGTCTGTCTAGTCTTGTCTGTCTAGTCTTGTCTGTCTAGTCTTGTCTGTCTAGTCTTGTCTGTCTAGTCTTGTCTGTCTAGTCTTGTCTGTCTAGTCTTGTCTGTCTAGTCTTGTCTGTCTAGTCTTGTCTGTCTAGTCTTGTCTGTCTAGTCTTGTCTGTCTAGTCTTGTCTGTCTAGTCTTGTCTGTCTAGTCTTGTCTGTCTAGTCTTGTCTGTCTAGTCTTGTCTGTCTAGTCTTGTCTGTCTAGTCTTGTCTGTCTAGTCTTGTCTGTCTAGTCTTGTCTGTCTAGTCTTGTCTGTCTAGTCTTGTCTGTCTAGTCTTGTCTGTCTAGTCTTGTCTGTCTAGTCTTGTCTGTCTAGTCTTGTCTGTCTAGTCTTGTCTGTCTAGTCTTGTCTGTCTAGTCTTGTCTGTCTAGTCTTGTCTGTCTAGTCTTGTCTGTCTAGTCTTGTCTGTCTAGTCTTGTCTGTCTAGTCTTGTCTGTCTAGTCTTGTCTGTCTAGTCTTGTCTGTCTAGTCTTGTCTGTCTAGTCTTGTCTGTCTAGTCTTGTCTGTCTAGTCTTGTCTGTCTAGTCTTGTCTGTCTAGTCTTGTCTGTCTAGTCTTGTCTGTCTAGTCTTGTCTGTCTAGTCTTGTCTGTCTAGTCTTGTCTGTCTAGTCTTGTCTGTCTAGTCTTGTCTGTCTAGTCTTGTCTGTCTAGTCTTGTCTGTCTAGTCTTGTCTGTCTAGTCTTGTCTGTCTAGTCTTGTCTGTCTAGTCTTGTCTGTCTAGTCTTGTCTGTCTAGTCTTGTCTGTCTAGTCTTGTCTGTCTAGTCTTGTCTGTCTAGTCTTGTCTGTCTAGTCTTGTCTGTCCAGTCTTGTCTGTCTAGTCTTGTCTGTCGAGGTTGAGGACCGCGACCGTTCAGACGTGTTTAAATAAATCTCCCAAGATTAGTGGATATTTTAGTGGATAGAGACCAATTAAAAAAGTGTGTAAATGATCCTTGTGTTTATAATCATATTGTGAACATTTCTATATAACTTTTGTGTTTGAGATAGGACTCAGTGTGCCGTAATTAGCGTTTCTTTACGAGCAGTGAACTCGATGTTTTGTGCGTATCTTAGTGGAATTTCTGAAATCCGTTCTCACGCAGATAAGATAAACGCACAAGTGAACGAAAAAGTGCTAATCCCTCCCGAGAAAAAAGACTCATTTTCGTTATTGTATATAGATTTAGTCTTCCTTTTTGTTCTATCTTTTTTTTCTTTCTTTCCTCAATATACCCCATATAGTATATAGTTTAAATAAACTACGATACTATTATATTAATATTTAACTAATTAATATAAACATACACACTGTAAAACTTTGCCATTGTGGCATACTAAACCACCATGTTGGCTGGTAAAGACGAGGACGCCGACTCCGATGGGGGCCCCGACTCGAATCAAAGAAAAAAACTAAATCGCAGAAGCTCGATCACCAGAAGCGCGGGGAGCAACATAACAACAGAGACAATCGTGTGCGAAGACTATCCAAATCTACCCGTACATAGCCGGCTGAACCTCAGCAGCGAACACAAACGGTGCAACTCGCTTGGAGGAGAGTTTAAAAAGAGGAAACTCCTGAATACCTCATTCACGAAAACAGAACCAGATCCCCTCAAAAAGACCGAAAGTCCAATAGTTTTCTGTCTAACAGACGCAATAGAAGCTATTTCAAATCAAGTTAAAACACTTGAAAAAATAATAGGAGAGAACCATAATGTAAAAAGAGAAATAAAAGACATCACAATGAGAATGAAACGCAACACAGAAACAATGAACAGGAAGCCTGTGAAGGAGTGGCTTGATGCACACAGATGGGAGAAGATTGAAACCCCAACCTATGATCAGGATGTTCAAACCGACACAGAGCCAACCAAGTGGAACACCGGGCCGGACGTTGCAACCCAAACACGAATCGAAGGCGAAATCAAAATGGATAGCAATAGAGAGGAAATTCGAAGGATTAAATGCTGTAATGCCAGTACCCAAACCACCAGTAGCGAAGAAGAGGAAAACCTATTTAAGTTACGCGAAGAAATTGAAAATAAGAATACCTATGAGGAATTCCAAGAGATTGCAGCCAGGGATTGGCCGAAACAAGCGTTCATTAAGGCCAAAGAAGGACATGGCAACGCACTGAATACTTCTACAGACTGGGATATCGCCTGGTGTGTAGACGAGAAAATGAACCCAGATCACGGCGTACCAAAGGCCCTAAATGAGGCATATGGTCGAGCTCGCGACGCAGCGCATCAAGAGCAAACAGCGGGCAAAGCAACCTACATAAAACACACCATCGCGTCTCCAGACACAAACGGGGACATCAAAAGCTGCGACAGATATATATTCCAAATAATAAGGTCCAATGTGGAGACAGATATGGTGGACACAAAACAATTCTACGACGGCCTGCAAAACCTAAAGGAGTTGCTAAAGAAAAACAACAGAGATAAAGTGGCTGTTATAAGACCAATAGCACAAAACTGGTCAATCTTAAAAAAAGCCATTGAATTCACCTTCGCCGCGACAGAGGTAGAGGTTAGAATATACTGCCCAAAGGAGGGAACTAGGCAACCTTCAAATCCGCGACCACAACAGAACAACGACCAGAATCTATGGATAGAAGTAGACGCAAGGGGAAGACCTAAACAACAAAGTAAGACCGAACGAACAAAAAACTCCGAAGCCATACTTATTAAGGAAGAGGGAAAATCATACGCGGACCTACTAAAAAGTGTGAAGGAAAAAAGACAGGAAATAGAAGACCCCACCGAATCGATCCAAGTGACAAACATCCGACCAGCCTACGGAGAAAGCCAAATGGCAACTGTAACAATGGACAAAAACCAAGGCGCAAAACTTGTAGCAATTGGTAAGATAAGAGTGGGAATAGTAGAATGCCGAATTAGGGAAAGGGTTGAGGTAGTAAAATGTCACAGATGCTGGGAAACAGGGCACCACTCAATAAACTGCAAAGGACCAGACCGACAGAAACTATGCCTAAGATGTGGTCAGGAAGGGCACAAGGCCAAGGAATGCGATAAAGAACCCTACTGCCCAATCTGCAACCAGACCGGGCATCGGGTAGATTCTGGAGCATGTCCCAAGTTCAGAAAAGCTCTAGAAGAAGCTAGGAGAGCAAGTGCACAAAACTACATCCATAAGTCGGCGTCGGAAACAAGGCAGGAACAACATTAAGCCATAAAAAATGGCTAGTATAATCCAAATAAACCTAATGAGATGCCGTGCAGCGCAGGACCTCCTCATCGCTACCGCAATGGAAAACAAGACAGACATAATTTTAGTAAGTGAACCGAACAAAAAAATGGTCAGTAACGGAGACTGGTTCATAGATGACAAAAAGGATACAGCAATCAGGATCATGAACACGAAAATACCAATAAGATACGGCAGCGGGCCAGGGTTCGTTTGGGTAGAAATGGACCACTACATCCTATATAGCTGTTACTTTTCGCCAAATCAACAGGTAGACCGGTTGTCAGTGGAACTCGGTGCACTAAGTCACGACATAAGAGGCCAAAATAATAAACCCAAAATTATAGCAGGCGACTTTAATGCAAAATCGCCCTACTGGGGATGTCCCCGAACAGACAACAGAGGTGACCTAGTTACGGATTGGGCGGCTGAATTGGATATCGTTCTGCTAAACCAAGGAAAACAGCACACATTTGCTAGAGGAAACTCATCTTCCATAATAGACCTAACCTTCTGCTCACATAACTTGGCCAAAAAGATACAAAACTGGACGGTTCTTAACAAAGAAACTCTGAGCGATCACAGATACATCTCATATAAGGTAGAAACAAACCCACCCAGAAAACCCACACTCAAGAAAAAAATAAAAGGCTGGAGCATAAAAAACCTCGATGAAGCAGCAATGAGAAAAAAACTTACAGAGCAAATACTAGGCACTGAAACGAGAAATGCTGATACGCTCACCCAGGTAGTGAGTACTGCGTGTAACTCCATGCTACCAAAGAAAAGAGGACCAACTAGGAGGAATCAAGTATACTGGTGGACCAACGAAATAGCAGACATGAGGGCCTTATGCGTCTCAGCCAGAAGAAAACTCCAACATCAGAAACCAAAAAAAGATGAGCGCGACACGCTTAAAACATTAATGGCCGCATATAAACTAAAAAAAAAGAGCTACGACAAGCAATAAGCAAGGCGAAACAAACCCACTGGGAAAAAATCGTGAAAGATCTAGAGGCAAACATATGGGGAGATGCATTTCAGCTATGTAAAAAGAAACTCAAAGTCCATGCCCCTAAAACACAACTACCTATAGAAGACCTCAAACGAGTGGTGGATGCACTTTTCCCAGAACACGAACCCTTTGCCTGGGAGCAGCCATTGGTAAAGGATATACCATTATTTACAGAGGAGGAGCTCACCATAGCAGAAAAGCGGATCCACACCGGAAGAGCAGCAGGGCCGGATGGTATACCACCCGAGATAACAAAAATTGTAGCTCACCACCAGCCACAATTCGTATTGGAGACAATGAACTCAGAACTAATTGCTGGAAATTTCCCAAAGAAATGGAAAAGAGCGAGGCTAGTCCTGCTACGCAAGGGCAATAAACCAATGGGCGAACCAACTTCATATAGGCCGCTGTGCATCCTAGACACACCGGGAAAACTTTTAGAACAACTGCTGCTGGGCAGATTAAAAAGGGAACTTGAAACTGGAACGGGGCTGTCTGAGAGACAATACGGCTTCAGAGAGGGCAGATCCACAATCAGCGCCATAAATGCTGTATTAAAACTCGCCGAGGAGGCAAGACAAGGCACCCAAAGAACGAGAAAGATATGCGCATTAATCACCTTCGACGTGCGAAATGCCTTTAATAGTGCAAGCTGGGAGATTATAATGCATGAAATGACAAGAAGAAACGTGGCTCCTTACCTACTACGCATACTGAAGAGCTACCTCGATGACATAACCCTATTATTAGAAACAGATGGAAGTACAGTGGTGAGGGAACTAAGTAGTGGTGTACCGCAGGGTTCAGTTTTGGGCCCAACTCTGTGGAACATCCTATACGACGGGGTCCTAAGACTCAGACTCCCAGATGGTGCAACACTTATTGCCTTTGCCGACGACCTGGCGCTCATAGTCTCGGCCAGAACGGAAATTTCTATAATGCAAAAGGCAAACCGCGCAATACAACAAGTAATAGAGTGGATGACAACCAATAACCTAACGCTTGCACCGGAAAAGTCAGAAGCTGTATTGCTTACTGGGCTTAGGAGATTAAAGCCAATAACGTTCCAAATACAAGAGACCCGCATAGTCCCAAAGGATGAAATTACATATCTTGGAGTAGTAGTGGACAAAAGACTTTCCTTCGTCCCACACATCACGAAGGCAGCAGCCAAGGGTATGAAGGTAGCCGCAGCGCTGGACAAAATTATGCCCAATGTAGGTGGCCCAAGAAGCCACAAACGCAGACTTCTTAGCATGGTCATACAATCTACTATGCTCTACGCCGCCCCAACGTGGGTTAAAAGCATGAATGTGGACAGTAATGTCAAGAAGCTAGCAGCAGTGCAAACAAAGGTCGCTATTAGGGTCTGTAGCGCATATAAAACTATATCCGGAGAAGCCGCCCTAGTAATCGCGGGCATACCTCCCATAGACCTCTTAGTTAAAGAGAGAGCTGAATTATACGCGAATGGTAGCAACAGGAAAGCGAGAAAAGCAGCTAGAAAAAATCTGTTAGAGGAATGGCAAATAAGATGGCGGGCGTCGGACAAAGGCCAATGGACACAGCTGGTTATACCAGATATTTCGACATGGCTGAACAGGAAGCACGGTGCAACAAACTATCATCTAACACAATTCCTCTCAGGCCACGGCTGCTTCCGCGACTACCTGCATCAAATACGAGCCGCCGCGGACAATCTTTGCGAATATTGTGGGGAGATAGACTCGGTACGCCACACCATATTTGACTGTGATAGATGGGACCCTGAAAGAGAAAAACAAACAGGTAGTGTGCAGATGCCGTTCGAACCAGGGACGATAGTGAAGCATATGCTGGAAAACACAACAAATTGGGAGAGAACCGACAGGCTTGTCCAAAACATTATGACTTTCAAAGAAGATGACGAGAAGCTGAAGTACCACAGAAACAAACGGACAGTGCAACCAAACCAATCCACGACCAAAAAACTTAAGTAAATTTACAACCATCATTCTGAAGATATGCTAAGTGCGGTTCCAGAATGATCGGTGGAGTTCCTAAGGGTTTTTTTCTTCTTTTTTTATCTTTTATTTTTTTTATTGTGTAAATATGTTATATATATATAGGGAATAGAGAAATAAATTAGTTTAAAAAAAAAAAAGTCTTGTCTGTCTAGTCTGTCTAGTCTTGTCTGTCTAGTCTTGTCTGTCTAGTCTTGTCTGTCTAGTCTTGTCTGTCCAGTCTTGTCTGTCTAGTCTTGTCTGTCTAGTCTTGTCTGTCTAGTCTTGTCTGTCTAGTCTTGTCTGTCTAGTCTTGTCTATCTAGTCTTGTCTGTCTAGTCTTGTCTGTCTAGTCTTGTCTGTCTAGTCTTGTCTGTCTAGTCTTGTCTGTCTAGTCTTGTCTGTCTAGTCTTGTCTGTCTAGTCTTGTCTGTCTAGTCTTGTCTGTCTAGTCTTGTCTGTCTAGTCTTGTCTGTCTAGTCTTGTCTGTCTAGTCTTGTCTGTCTAGTCTTGTCTGTCTAGTCTTGTCTGTCTAGTCTTGTCTGTCTAGTCTTGGCTGTCTAGTCTTGTCTGTCTAGTCTTGTCTGTCTAGTCTTGTCTGTCTAGTCTTGTCTGTTTAGTCTTGTCTGTCTAGTCTTGTCTGTCTAGTCTTGTCTGTCTAGTCTTGTCTGTCTAGTCTTGTCTGTCTAGTCTTGTCTGTCTAGTCTTGTCTGTCTAGTCTTGTCTGTCTAGTCTTGTCTGTCTAGTCTTGTCTGTCTAGTCTTGTCTGTCTAGTCTTGTCTGTCTAGTCTTGTCTGTCTAGTCTTGTCTGTCTAGTCTTGTCTGTCTAGTCTTGTCTGTCTAGTCTTGTCTGTCTAGTCTTGTCTGTCTAGTCTTGTCTGTCTAGTCTTGTCCGTCTAGTCTTGTCGGTCTAGTCTTGTCGGTCTAGACTTGTCTGTCTAGTCTTGTCTGTCTAGTCTTGTCTGTCTAGTCTTGTCTGTCTAGTCTTGTCTGTCTAGTCTTGTCTGTCTAGTCTTGTCTGTCTAGTCTTGTCTGTCTAGTCTTGTCTGTCTAGTCTTGTCTGTCTAGTCTTGTCTGTCTAGTCTTGTCTGTCTAGTCTTGTCTGTCTAGTCTTGTCTGTCTAGTCTTGTCTGTCTAGTCTTGTCTGTCTAGTCTTGTCTGTCTTGTCTTGTCTGTCTAGTCTTGTCTGTCTAGTCTTGTCTGTCTAGTCTTGTCTGTCTAGTCTTGTCTGTCTAGTCTTGTCTGTCTAGTTTTGTCTGTCTAGTCTTGTCTGTCTAGTCTTGTCTGTCTAGTCTTGTCTGTCTAGTCTTGTCTGTCTAGTCTTGTCTGTCTAGTCTTGTCTGTCTAGTCTTGTCTGTCTAGTCTTGTCTGTCTAGTCTTGTCTGTCTAGTCTTGTCTGTCTAGTCTTGTCTGTCTAGTCTTGTCTGTCTAGTCTTGTCTGTCTAGTCTTGTCTGTCTAGTCTTGTCTGTCTAGTCTTGTCTGTCTAGTCTTGTCTGTCTAGTCTTGTCTGTCTAGTCTTGTCTGTCTAGTCTTGTCTGTCTAGTCTTGTCTGTCTAGTCTTGTCTGTCTAGTCTTGTCTGTCTAGTCTTGTCTGTCTAGTCTTGTCTGTCTAGTCTTGTCTGTCTAGTCTTGTCTGTCTAGTCTTGTCTGTCTAGTCTTGTCTGTCTAGTCTTGTCTGTCTAGTCTTGTCTGTCTAGTCTTGTCTGTCTAGTCTTGTCTGTCTAGTCTTGTCTGTCTAGTCTTGTCTGTCTAGTCTTGTCTGTCTAGTCTTGTCTGTCTAGTCTTGTCTGTCTAGTCTTGTCTGTCTAGTCTTGTCTGTCTAGTCTTGTCTGTCTAGTCTTGTCTGTCTAGTCTTGTCTGTCTAGTCTTGTCTGTCTAGTCTTGTCTGTCTAGTCTTGTCTGTCTAGTCTTGTCTGTCTAGTCTTGTCTGTCTAGTCTTGTCTGTCTAGTCTTGTCTGTCTAGTCTTGTCTGTCTAGTCTTGTCTGTCTAGTCTTGTCTGTCTAGTCTTGTCTGTCTAGTCTTGTCTGTCTAGTCTTGTCTGTCTAGTCTTGTCTGTCTAGTCTTGTCTGTCTAGTCTTGTCTGTCTAGTCTTGTCTGTCTAGTCTTGTCTGTCTAGTCTTGTCTGTCTAGTCTTGTCTGTCTAGTCTTGTCTGTCTAGTCTTGTCTGTCTAGTCTTGTCTGTCTAGTCTTGTCTGTCTAGTCTTGTCTGTCTAGTCTTGTCTGTCTAGTCTTGTCTGTCTAGTCTTGTCTGTCTAGTCTTGTCTGTCTAGTCTTGTCTGTCTAGTCTTGTCTGTCTAGTCTTGTCTGTCTAGTCTTGTCTGTCTAGTCTTGTCTGTCTAGTCTTGTCTGTCTAGTCTTGTCTGTCTAGTCTTGTCTGTCTAGTCTTGTCTGTCTAGTCTTGTCTGTCTAGTCTTGTCTGTCTAGTCTTGTCTGTCTAGTCTTGTCTGTCTAGTCTTGTCTGTCTAGTCTTGTCTGTCTAGTCTTGTCTGTCTAGTCTTGTCTGTCTAGTCTTGTCTGTCTAGTCTTGTCTGTCTAGTCTTGTCTGTCTAGTCTTGTCTGTCTAGTCTTGTCTGTCTAGTCTTGTCTGTCTAGTCTTGTCTGTCTAGTCTTGTCTGTCTAGTCTTGTCTGTCTAGTCTTGTCTGTCTAGTCTTGTCTGTCTAGTCTTGTCTGTCTAGTCTTGTCTGTCTAGTCTTGTCTGTCTAGTCTTGTCTGTCTAGTCTTGTCTGTCTAGTCTTGTCTGTCTAGTCTTGTCTGTCTAGTCTTGTCTGTCTAGTCTTGTCTGTCTAGTCTTGTCTGTCTAGTCTTGTCTGTCTAGTCTTGTCTGTCTAGTCTTGTCTGTCTAGTCTTGTCTGTCTAGTCTTGTCTGTCTAGTCTTGTCTGTCTAGTCTTGTCTGTCTAGTCTTGTCTGTCTAGTCTTGTCTGTCTAGTCTTGTCTGTCTAGTCTTGTCTGTCTAGTCTTGTCTGTCTAGTCTTGTCTGTCTAGTCTTGTCTGTCTAGTCTTGTCTGTCTAGTCTTGTCTGTCTAGTCTTGTCTGTCTAGTCTTGTCTGTCTAGTCTTGTCTGTCTAGTCTTGTCTGTCTAGTCTTGTCTGTCTAGTCTTGTCTGTCTAGTCTTGTCTGTCTAGTCTTGTCTGTCTAGTCTTGTCTGTCTAGTCTTGTCTGTCTAGTCTTGTCTGTCTAGTCTTGTCTGTCTAGTCTTGTCTGTCTAGTCTTGTCTGTCTAGTCTTGTCTGTCTAGTCTTGTCTGTCTAGTCTTGTCTGTCTAGTCTTGTCTGTCTAGTCTTGTCTGTCTAGTCTTGTCTGTCTAGTCTTGTCTGTCTAGTCTTGTCTGTCTAGTCTTGTCTTTCTAGTCTTGTCTGTCTAGTCTTGTCTGTCTAGTCTTGTCTGTCTAGTCTTGTCTTTCTAGTCTTGTCTGTCTAGTCTTGTCTGTCTAGTCTTGTCTGTCTAGTCTTGTCTGTCTAGTCTTGTCTGTCTAGTCTTGTCTGTCTAGTCTTGTCTGTCTAGTCTTGTCTGTCTAGTCTTGTCTGTCTAGTCTTGTCTGTCTAGTCTTGTCTGTCTAGTCTTGTCTGTCTAGTCTTGTCTGTCTAGTCTTGTCTGTCTAGTCTTGTCTGTCTAGTCTTGTCTGTCTAGTCTTGTCTGTCTAGTCTTGTCTGTCTAGTCTTGTCTGTCTAGTCTTGTCTGTCTAGTCTTGTCTGTCTAGTCTTGTCTGTCTAGTCTTGTCTGTCTAGTCTTGTCTGTCTAGTCTTGTCTGTCTAGTCTTGTCTGTCTAGTCTTGTCTGTCTAGTCTTGTCTGTCTAGTCTTGTCTGTCTAGTCTTGTCTGTCTAGTCTTGTCTGTCTAGTCTTGTCTGTCTAGTCTTGTCTGTCTAGTCTTGTCTGTCTAGTCTTGTCTGTCTAGTCTTGTCTGTCTAGTCTTGTCTGTCTAGTCTTGTCTGTCTAGTCTTGTCTGTCTAGTCTTGTCTGTCTAGTCTTGTCTGTCTAGTCTTGTCTGTCTAGTCTTGTCTGTCTAGTCTTGTCTGTCTAGTCTTGTCTGTCTAGTCTTGTCTGTCTAGTCTTGTCTGTCTAGTCTTGTCTGTCTAGTCTTGTCTGTCTAGTCTTGTCTGTCTAGTCTTGTCTGTCTAGTCTTGTCTGTCTAGTCTTGTCTGTCTAGTCTTGTCTGTCTAGTCTTGTCTGTCTAGTCTTGTCTGTCTAGTCTTGTCTGTCTAGTCTTGTCTGTCTAGTCTTGTCTGTCTAGTCTTGTCTGTCTAGTCTTGTCTGTCTAGTCTTGTCTGTCTAGTCTTGTCTGTCTAGTCTTGTCTGTCTAGTCTTGTCTGTCTAGTCTTGTCTGTCTAGTCTTGTCTGTCTAGTCTTGTCTGTCTAGTCTTGTCTGTCTAGTCTTGTCTGTCTAGTCTTGTCTGTCTAGTCTTGTCTGTCTAGTCTTGTCTGTCTAGTCTTGTCTGTCTAGTCTTGTCTGTCTAGTCTTGTCTGTCTAGTCTTGTCTGTCTAGTCTTGTCTGTCTAGTCTTGTCTGTCTAGTCTTGTCTGTCTAGTCTTGTCTGTCTAGTCTTGTCTGTCTAGTCTTGTCTGTCTAGTCTTGTCTGTCTAGTCTTGTCTGTCTAGTCTTGTCTGTCTAGTCTTGTCTGTCTAGTCTTGTCTGTCTAGTCTTGTCTGTCTAGTCTTGTCTGTCTAGTCTTGTCTGTCTAGTCTTGTCTGTCTAGTCTTGTCTGTCTAGTCTTGTCTGTCTAGTCTTGTCTGTCTAGTCTTGTCTGTCTAGTCTTGTCTGTCTAGTCTTGTCTGTCTAGTCTTGTCTGTCTAGTCTTGTCTGTCTAGTCTTGTCTGTCTAGTCTTGTCTGTCTAGTCTTGTCTGTCTAGTCTTGTCTGTCTAGTCTTGTCTGTCTAGTCTTGTCTGTCTAGTCTTGTCTGTCTAGTCTTGTCTGTCTAGTCTTGTCTGTCTAGTCTTGTCTGTCTAGTCTTGTCTGTCTAGTCTTGTCTGTCTAGTCTTGTCTGTCTAGTCTTGTCTGTCTAGTCTTGTCTGTCTAGTCTTGTCTGTCTAGTCTTGTCTGTCTAGTCTTGTCTGTCTAGTCTTGTCTGTCTAGTCTTGTCTGTCTAGTCTTGTCTGTCTAGTCTTGTCTGTCTAGTCTTGTCTGTCTAGTCTTGTCTGTCTAGTCTTGTCTGTCTAGTCTTGTCTGTCTAGTCTTGTCTGTCTAGTCTTGTCTGTCTAGTCTTGTCTGTCTAGTCTTGTCTGTCTAGTCTTGTCTGTCTAGTCTTGTCTGTCTAGTCTTGTCTGTCTAGTCTTGTCTGTCTAGTCTTGTCTGTCTAGTCTTGTCTGTCTAGTCTTGTCTGTCTAGTCTTGTCTGTCTAGTCTTGTCTGTCTAGTCTTGTCTGTCTAGTCTTGTCTGTCTAGTCTTGTCTGTCTAGTCTTGTCTGTCTAGTCTTGTCTGTCTAGTCTTGTCTGTCTAGTCTTGTCTGTCTAGTCTTGTCTGTCTAGTCTTGTCTGTCTAGTCTTGTCTGTCTAGTCTTGTCTGTCTAGTCTTGTCTGTCTAGTCTTGTCTGTCTAGTCTTGTCTGTCTAGTCTTGTCTGTCTAGTCTTGTCTGTCTAGTCTTGTCTGTCTAGTCTTGTCTGTCTAGTCTTGTCTGTCTAGTCTTGTCTGTCTAGTCTTGTCTGTCTAGTCTTGTCTGTCTAGTCTTGTCTGTCTAGTCTTGTCTGTCTAGTCTTGTCTGTCTAGTCTTGTCTGTCTAGTCTTGTCTGTCTAGTCTTGTCTGTCTAGTCTTGTCTGTCTAGTCTTGTCTGTCTAGTCTTGTCTGTCTAGTCTTGTCTGTCTAGTCTTGTCTGTCTAGTCTTGTCTGTCTAGTCTTGTCTGTCTAGTCTTGTCTGTCTAGTCTTGTCTGTCTAGTCTTGTCTGTCTAGTCTTGTCTGTCTAGTCTTGTCTGTCTAGTCTTGTCTGTCTAGTCTTGTCTGTCTAGTCTTGTCTGTCTAGTCTTGTCTGTCTAGTCTTGTCTGTCTAGTCTTGTCTGTCTAGTCTTGTCTGTCTAGTCTTGTCTGTCTAGTCTTGTATGTCTAGTCCTGTCTGTCTAGTCTTGTCTGTCTAGTCTTGTCTGTCTAGTCCTTGTCTGTCTAGTCTTGTCTGTCTAGTCCTGTCTGTCTAGTCTTGTCTGTCTAGTCTTGTCTGTCTAGTCTTGTCTGTCTAGTCTTCTCTGTCTAGTCTTGTCTGTCTAGTCTTGTCTGTCTAGTCTTGTCTGTCTAGTCTTGTCTGTCTAGTCTTGTCTGTCTAGTCTTGTCCGTCTAGTCTTGCCTGTCTAGTTTTGTCTGTCTAGTCTTGTCTGTCTAGTCTTGTCTCTCTAGTCTTGTCTGTCTAGTCTTGTCTGTCTAGTCTTGTCTGTCTAGTCTTGTCTGTCTAGTCTTGTCTGTCTAGTCTTGTCTGTCTAGTCTTGTCTGTCTAGTCTTGTCTGTCTCGTCTTGTCTGTCTAGTCTTGTCTGTCTAGTCTTGTCTGTCTAGTCTTGTCTGTCTAGTCTTGTCTGTCTAGTCTTGTCTTTTTTTTTTATTTTATGGGGACGTAGCAAGCACCTTTCGGTTAACTTGAGCAAGTGGAACCCCTGGAAAGCCCGCACATCCCGGAACCGCTCTTCGCATTACTTCAGGATGGTGGCATATCACATTCTGTGTTTCGACTGGTTAGAACTATGGGTAGCCTTACATCCCCCATCCACGCAATGTGATTAGGGGTTCAGGTGTTCTGTATGTTCTATGCATCTCCCTTGGTTCTGTTTTTCTTTCTGTCTAATTTGTTCGTCTCTTTCCTTTTTGGTTAGGATGTTTATAATCATGGTTTCTGTGGCAAGCCAGTTTTCTTCGGACCTGAGCATTACGTCAGTCATTGTAGTTGTTTGAAGTATTTCATTTGTTTTGGTTGTCCATACGTGTCTCTCTGTCGTCCATCTCTCGCAAACGAAAACTGTGTGTAGAGCACTGTCCGTAAGGCAGCAGTAATCACAGCGACTGTCTGGGGCCCTGCCGATTTTATGTAAGTACTCTTTGAAGCACCCATGCCCAGCCAGCGCCTGAGTAAGATGATAACCCACCTCTCCGTGCTTTCGTGTCAACCATGGCAACAGATCTGGGATTAGCTGTCTGGTCCACTGGCCTTTGTTAGAAGTGCTCCAGTGTCTTTGCCACTTTTCGAGCATCTGGCACTTGGTTCTCTTTTTCTGTTCCATCATGTTTCTCCCGTCCCCGTGTTTTTTAGCGTTATACAGGTAGGTCCTTTCCTCGGCCATGAACTCTATGGGCATTATGCCCGCGATCACGAGAACGGCGTCTCTCGACACCGTCCTGTACGCACTGCACACCCGTAGAGCCATTTTTCTCTGTACCGTGGCAAGTTTCTGTCTTATGCTTGCCTTCTTCATCGCCTTCTCCCACACAGGGGCCCCATACAACATTGCTGAATGGGCGACCGAGCATATTAGTTTTCTCTTGCTGCTTCTTGGACCCCCAGCGTTTGGCATTATTCTACCCAGTGCTGCTACCGTATTTAGCGCCTTCGCCGCGGCTAGTGTGACGTGTTTATTAAATGACAATTTCTTATCGATGGTAACTCCTAGGTATTTAATCGAGTCTTTAGGTGTAACTGCCGCATTTTTCACTTTGAATATAATTGGGCCTATGTGTCTTCCTCCGGTAAGCAGCACCGCTTCGGTCTTTTCTGGCGCCAGCTTCAGCTGTTTTTCTTGTAACCACGAGTCCACCAGTTCTATGGCTTTGTTGGCCCTTAGCATCAATCCTCTTTCGTTTTTACCCGTTACAACAAGAGCCAGGTCGTCGGCAAAGCCAACCATCTTTACTCCCTCCGGCAATTCCAGCCTGAGAACACCGTCATATAGGATATTCCACAAGGTAGGTCCTAAAATGGAGCCCTGTGGAACACCACTAGTTACCTCGCGCTCCGCAGATTTTCCTCCTGCTTCCATTATTATTCTGCGTTCACTTAGGTAGCTATGCAGCAGTCTTGATAGGTACGGAGGGAAGCCTCTTTCTGCTATCTCCTCCAGCACGTTTTGCCAGACAGCAGAATTGAACGCGTTTTTCACATCCAGCGTGATTAGTGCGCTCATCTTCCGGGTCCTTCTCGTACCGGCTGCTGCCTCTGTAGCAATTTTTATAACCGTGGTAATTGCATCCACCGTAGATCGTCCTTCGCGAAATCCATATTGCTTATGGGAAAGGTTTGTTGTTTTGGAGAGTTCTTTTTTAACCCTGATTAGGATCAGCTGTTCAAGTAGCTTGCCTGATCCGTCGAGTAGGCATATTGGCCTATACGACGAGGCCTCCTGGATAGGCTTGTCTCCTTTTCGGAGAAGTACTAGTTTAGCTTTCTTCCATATGGTAGGAAAGGTTCCATCTTCCATTATTTTATTGTATATATCCAGAATAAAGTCTGGGCAGGTATTTGCCGCGATTTTAATAACTTCTGGTGGTAGCCCGTCCGGGCCAGGTGCTCTGCCGTTGCGTAGTTTGTTGCTGGCGTATTGAAGCTCCTCTGTGGAGAACTTAACAATATCTCTTACCTCTGGAATTTCACATGTCGGTTTTTCGTGAGATGGGAAGAGTATATCCGCAACCTCCTTCACCTTTTCCATTGTTATTTGGAGGTTTGAGTGTCTTAGTTTCAGTTCCCGTGTAGCGATTTCATATGCGTCTCCCCATGGGTTGTCGTCTACTTTATTGCACAGGTTACGCCAGTGTTCCCTTTTAGATATGTTTATGGCCACTTTCAGGTTTCTTCTTGATAACATGTATGAGTCCCTGCTTTGTGTAGTATTGTCCATATCATTTCTTTTTGCTGCTCGCTGGTAAGTCCGCCTAGCTGACATACATTTTGTTCGAAGTTGGGAGATTTCATCGCTCCACCAGTATACATGACGTCTTTTGCGGTATTTTTGTTTGGGTTTGAGGGTGGCTCTGCATGCTCTTTTAAGTACAGCTATAAGTTCCTCCGGTGATCGCTCTGCGGAGTTAGTTGCTTCCATTTGGATTGCTCTTGCGAGTTTTTCTTGATCCATATGCTTGGTCGACCAGCCAATGTAGTTCCTGGGCTGGGGAGTTCTGTCGGCTAAGCCCGCCTCAATATGGTATCGGAGGTACATATGGTCACTCATGGTCTCCCTGTCCAAAACCTGCCAGTCTTTCACTTTTCCTGTTAGATTCGCGGTGGTGATTGTGAGGTTTATGATCGACGAAGACTCTCTTCTGCTAAACGTCGGAGTTTTTCCTTTATTTATAATATTTAGGTCCAGTGCAGACAGCCAATCCATAACCAAATCGCCCCTGGCGTCCATTTTGCTGCATCCCCAGTATGGGGACTTAGCGTTAAAGTCACCTGCGATGACTGCTGGCTTTGTTTGTCCTCTTATGCTATCTTTCAGTTCATCCAAAGAGGATTCTAGCTGTTGGATGCTATCATTCGGGGAGTAATAACAGCTATACACAACCATTTGTTGTAGCTCTACCCATACGTATCCTGTGCCGGTTCCACTGTCTCTGACTGTGACGTTGGTGTTATTTATTAAAATAGCTGAGTCGGTTTTGTCGTCCTTGTACCATCCTCCTGATATTGCCCTCCTTTTGTTAGGTTCGCTGATGATTAATAAGTCTGTTCCTGTATCTGCGACAGCCGCTTCCAGAAGGTCATGTGCTGCATGACATCGCATCAAGTTAATCTGTATTATTTGGAGCATTTTTGTTTTTTAAGAATCTTGCCTCCGACAATGCCTTTTTGTATGCTGGGCATGCTCCTGAGCCCGCCCTGTGTCCTGTTAGTTCGCAGATGGGGCAGTATTCCTCTGCTTTGCAATCCTGGGCTGTGTGGCCTTCTTTTCCGCAGCGGAAGCATAATTTCTGTCTGTCTGGGCCGCTGCAGTCCTTTGTCACGTGTCCCGTTAGCCAGCATCTGTGACATTTAGTCAGATTTATTCTCTCTTGTATCTTGCATTCCACCATGCCTATAATGATGGTATCATTTGATTTCAGGGTGCTTGCAAGTGTCCTGGGAAGTGAAATGGTTGCGGCCAGACTGTCCTCGTATGCGGGTCTTAAATTTCTGATTTTTACATCGCATTTTGAGTCGCCTATCTTGCTTCTGACTGCCTGTACGATTTCCTCTTGCGTAGTGACTGCATCCATTCCCTTTATATGAAATAGTGTTTCGTCCACTTTTAGGCGTACGTCCGCCTTGGGGCACTTATTCTTTATGTGTTCCCATAACTCATGTGCCTTGTCTCTCTTCACCTCAAGCAGGAGATCACCTGTTTTTGCCCTTCTGGCTCTAGCGATAGTTGCTCCAGTCTCTTTAAGGTCTATCTGCGTCCTTACCATTTTTAGTAGTTCCGGGTAGGTGCTTCCTTCCGCTTTGACTGTGATGGCTTCTGTGTTTCTGTACTTTCTTTTCTCTTGGGTCTTCTGTACTGGTTCTTCCGGTAATTCTGTTTTTGTGACTTCCGCCCAAGTGTTTTTGGGTCTGCGCTGTTTCTTCTCTTCATCGGTTGGCGCTTCGTTTGGACAGTAAACCCTGATTTCTATCTCGGTCTTGCAGAATACGAACTCTATTGCTTTTTTGGTCGTGGGCCAGTCTATTTTCCTCGGGCGGTGTATAGCCAATTTATTTCTGCCATTTATTTCGCAAATCTGCCTTAGTTTTTCGAGACAGGTGAAGAGATCTCTGGTATCAGCTTCCTCCGTCGCCGATTTTCTCGTGACCATTTGGTGCACGAAACGGTCCTTTGTTTCGATAACTCCGTTTTCATCTGGGGAGCCCATGGTGTGTCGTATGTAAAGGACTTTACCTACGCTTGGGGATTGCTTCAGCATTTCTGCCGGCCTTGCGTATGCTTCCGTTAATGCCCTTGGTACTCCATGCTCCGGGTATAGTAGTTCATCCACGCACCAGGCAATGTCCCAGTCTGGGGTAGTTGCTAATGCATTTCCGTGTCCCTCCTTCACTTTTCTGTAGGTATTTTGCGGCCAATCTTTTTTGGAAACCTCCTGGAAATCTTTATAAGTTGTGCCACTATCTATTTCATTTTGCAGCGTCACAACTTCTTCGTCCACGTCACTTGTTTGAGTCGCGATGGTGCATGTTTTGACCCGCTGTTTGTTGTCCATAGCGTGGGTCAGTTGGCTACTGACCCATATCCTCTCTAGTGACCCCGTTAGTATCCACATCTCCTCTGTGATTTTTTTAATTTCTGTCTTTGTACTTGGGCTTGACTTTACTAGCTTCCTAAGTTCAAGAGCTCTATCTATCACTTTGCGGGTGATTACCTCTAACTCATTTCCCGTTGCCAGTGCTGGCTCCTGTTTTGAGGTATCTTGTCGTTTCCTCTTTGTCTGTTGTTCTTCGGCGGAGGAGGAACAGGGGTTGCCTGTGAATGAGGCGGATCTCTCCCTGTGAGCGGCTTTTGAGGGTGGCGTCCTTAGGACCGAATCTTTCCTCACAAATGGGTTGTCTCCCTCGTATTTGGCTTTCTCGGCCATTTCTTCTTTAAGAGTTAGAGAGGATGACCTCTCTTTGTTGCAAAAAATATGGAGATAATAAATTAAATTTAGGAAAAGATTCCACTGTTGGCCGGATTCGAACCCGGCTTGCTGGTATAGGAAGCGCCCGCCTTGGCTGCTGCGCTATCGGGATGCTGTGTTTTATTGTTGTAGGTATCAATAAAGGTATATAAAAAACAAAAAAAAACGAGAGAGAGAGAGAGAGAGAGAGAGAGAGAAAAACAGTTTCTGGTCGCGCTTTATTTCCACGTGCTAATTTAGGTTAGTTTTTAAGTTTGTTGTTAAAAAGAAAAAGTATTCGGTATACTTATCCGACTAGACTAAACCCTGGCTACGTAATCAAGACATCATCCAAGCATCCGCGAAAAATAAGTAAAAACTCCAATGCTCATCCGAGTCTCTTGGAAATAAAATATCACTAGTTACGACACAATTGAGTCCTTTCTCACACATAAAAAATATATTAAAACAATCACTGACTAAATCACTGTAAATTACTGAGCACAGTTTTCAGAAAGAACAGTTATTTTATGGTCTCTGTCCACTATAAATTGTCACTATAAACTCGCTAAATATTCACTCCGATCCTACTTGGTCAGCGGTCGGGCGTAGACTGTAGTCTAGTCTTGTCTGTCTAGTCTTGTCTGTCTAGTCTTGTCTGTCTAGTCTTGTCTGTCTAGTCTGTCTGTCTAGTCTTGTCTGTCTAGTCTTGTCTGTCTAGTCTTGTCTGTCTAGTCTTGTCTGTCTAGTCTTGTCTGTCTAGTCTTGTCTGTCTAGTCTTGTCTGTCTAGTCTTGTCTGTCTTGTCTTGTCTGTCTAGTCTTGTCTGTCTAGTCTTGTCTGTCTAGTCTTGTCTGTCTAGTCTTGTCTGTCTAGTCTTGTCTGTCTAGTCTTGTCTGTCTAGTCTTGTCTGTCTAGTCTTGTCTGTCTAGTCTTGTCTGTCTAGTCTTGTCTGTCTAGTCTTGTCTGTCTAGTCTTGTCTGTCTAGTCTTGTCTGTCTAGTCTTGTCTGTCTAGTCTTGTCTGTCTAGTCTTGTCTGTCTAGTCTTGTCTGTCTAGTCTTGTCTGTCTAGTCTTGTCTGTCTAGTCTTGTCTGTCTAGTCTTGTCTGTCTAGTCTTGTCTGTCTAGTCTTGTCTGTCTAGTCTTGTCTGTCTAGTCTTGTCTGTCTAGTCTTGTCTGTCTAGTCTTGTCTGTCTAGTCTTGTCTGTCTAGTCTTGTCTGTCTAGTCTTGTCTGTCTAGTCTTGTCTGTCTAGTCTTGTCTGTCTAGTCTTGTCTGTCTAGTCTTGTCTGTCTAGTCTTGTCTGTCTAGTCTTGTCTGTCTAGTCTTGTCTGTCTAGTCTTGTCTGTCTAGTCTTGTCTGTCTAGTCTTGTCTGTCTAGTCTTGTCTGTCTAGTCTTGTCTGTCTAGTCTTGTCTGTCTAGTCTTGTCTGTCTAGTCTTGTCTGTCTAGTCTTGTCTGTCTAGTCTTGTCTGTCTAGTCTTGTCTGTCTAGTCTTGTCTGTCTAGTCTTGTCTGTCTAGTCTTGTCTGTCTAGTCTTGTCTGTCTAGTCTTGTCTGTCTAGTCTTGTCTGTCTAGTCTGTTTTGTCTTGTCTGTCTAGTCTTGTCTGTCTAGTCTTGTCTGTCTAGTCTTGTCTGTCTAGTCTTGTCTGTCTAGTCTTGTCTGTCTAGTCTTGTCTGTCTAGTCTTGTCTGTCTAGTCTTGTCTGTCTAGTCTTGTCTGTCTAGTCTTGTCTGTCTAGTCTTGTCTGTCTAGTCTTGTCTGTCTAGTCTTGTCTGTCTAGTCTTGTCTGTCTAGTCTTGTCTGTCTAGTCTTGTCTGTCTAGTCTTGTCTGTCTAGTCTTGTCTGTCTAGTCTTGTCTGTCTAGTCTTGTCTGTCTAGTCTTGTCTGTCTAGTCTTGTCTGTCTAGTCTTGTCTGTCTAGTCTTGTCTGTCTAGTCTTGTCTGTCTAGTCCTTGTCTGTCTAGTCTTGTCTGTCTAGTCTTGTCTGTCTAGTCTTGTCTGTCTAGTCTTGTCTGTCTAGTCTTGTCTGTCTAGTCTTGTCTGTCTAGTCTTGTCTGTCTAGTCTTGTCTGTCTAGTCTTGTCTGTCTAGTCTTGTCTGTCTAGTCTTGTCTGTCTAGTCTTGTCTGTCTAGTCTTGTCTGTCTAGTCTTGTCTGTCTAGTCTTGTCTGTCTAGTCTTGTCTGTCTAGTCTTGTCTGTCTAGTCTTGTCTGTCTAGTCTTGTCTGTCTAGTCTTGTCTGTCTAGTCTTGTCTGTCTAGTCTTGTCTGTCTAGTCTTGTCTGTCTAGTCTTGTCTGTCTAGTCTTGTCTGTCTAGTCTTGTCTGTCTAGTCTTGTCTGTCTAGTCTTGTCTGTCTAGTCTTGTCTGTCTAGTCTTGTCTGTCTAGTCTTGTGTCTAGTCTTGTCTGTCTAGTCTTGTCTGTCTAGTCTTGTCTGTCTAGTCTTGTCTGTCTAGTCTGTCTCTTGTCTGTCTAGTCTTGTCTGTCTAGTCTTGTCTGTCTAGTCTTGTCTGTCTAGTCTTGTCTGTCTAGTCTTGTCTGTCTAGTCTTGTCTGTCTAGTCTTGTCTGTCTAGTCTTGTCTGTCTAGTCTTGTCTGTCTAGTCTTGTCTGTCTAGTCTTGTCTGTCTAGTCTTGTCTGTCTAGTCTTGTCTGTCTAGTCTTGTCTGTCTAGTCTTGTCTGTCTAGTCTTGTCTGTCTAGTCTTGTCTGTCTAGTCTTGTCTGTCTAGTCTTGTCTGTCTAGTCTTGTCTGTCTAGTCTTGTCTGTCTAGTCTTGTCTGTCTAGTCTTGTCTGTCTAGTCTTGTCTGTCTAGTCTTGTCTGTCTAGTCTTGTCTGTCTAGTCTTGTCTGTCTAGTCTTGTCTGTCTAGTCTTGTCTGTCTAGTCTTGTCTGTCTAGTCTTGTCTGTCTAGTCTTGTCTGTCTAGTCTTGTCTGTCTAGTCTTGTCTGTCTAGTCTTGTCTGTCTAGTCTTGTCTGTCTAGTCTTGTCTGTCTAGTCTTGTCTGTCTAGTCTTGTCTGTCTAGTCTTGTCTGTCTAGTCTTGTCTGTCTAGTCTTGTCTGTCTAGTCTTGTCTGTCTAGTCTTGTCTGTCTAGTCTTGTCTGTCTAGTCTTGTCTGTCTAGTCTTGTCTGTCTAGTCTTGTCTGTCTAGTCTTGTCTGTCTAGTCTTGTCTGTCTAGTCTTGTCTGTCTAGTCTTGTCTGTCTAGTCTTGTCTGTCTAGTCTTGTCTGTCTAGTCTTGTCTGTCTAGTCTTGTCTGTCTAGTCTTGTCTGTCTAGTCTTGTCTGTCTAGTCTTGTCTGTCTAGTCTTGTCTGTCTAGTCTTGTCTGTCTAGTCTGTCTAGTCTGTCTTGTCTTGTCTGTCTAGTCTTGTCTGTTTTGTCTTGTCTGTCTAGTCTTGTCTGTCTAGTCTTGTCTGTCTAGTCTTGTCTGTCTAGTCTTGTCTGTCTAGTCTTGTCTGTCTAGTCTTGTCTGTCTAGTCTTGTCTGTCTAGTCTTGTCTGTCTAGTCTTGTCTGTCTAGTCTTGTCTGTCTAGTCTTGTCTGTCTAGTCTTGTCTGTCTAGTCTTGTCTGTCTAGTCTTGTCTGTCTAGTCTTGTCTGTCTAGTCTTGTCTGTCTAGTCTTGTCTGTCTAGTCTTGTCTGTCTAGTCTTGTCTGTCTAGTCTTGTCTGTCTAGTCTTGTCTGTCTAGTCTTGTCTGTCTAGTCTTGTCTGTCTAGTCTTGTCTGTCTAGTCTTGTCTGTCTAGTCTTGTCTGTCTAGTCTTGTCTGTCTAGTCTTGTCTGTCTAGTCTTGTCTGTCTAGTCTTGTCTGTCTAGTCTTGTCTGTCTAGTCTTGTCTGTCTAGTCTTGTCTGTCTAGTCTTGTCTGTCTAGTCTTGTCTGTCTAGTCTTGTCTGTCTAGTCTTGTCTGTCTAGTCTTGTCTGTCTAGTCTTGTCTGTCTAGTCTTGTCTGTCTAGTCTTGTCTGTCTAGTCTTGTCTGTCTAGTCTTGTCTGTCTAGTCTTGTCTGTCTAGTCTTGTCTGTCTAGTCTTGTCTGTCTAGTCTTGTCTGTCTAGTCTTGTCTGTCTAGTCTTGTCTGTCTAGTCTTGTCTGTCTAGTCTTGTCTGTCTAGTCTTGTCTGTCTAGTCTTGTCTGTCTAGTCTTGTCTGTCTAGTCTTGTCTGTCTAGTCTTGTCTGTCTAGTCTTGTCTGTCTAGTCTTGTCTGTCTAGTCTTGTCTGTCTAGTCTTGTCTGTCTAGTCTTGTCTGTCTAGTCTTGTCTGTCTAGTCTTGTCTGTCTAGTCTTGTCTGTCTAGTCTTGTCTGTCTAGTCTTGTCTGTCTAGTCTTGTCTGTCTAGTCTTGTCTGTGTCTAGTCTTGTCTGTCTAGTCTTGTCTGTCTAGTCTTGTCTGTCTAGTCTTGTCTGTCTAGTCTTGTCTGTCTAGTCTTGTCTGTCTAGTCTTGTCTGTCTAGTCTTGTCTTGTCTGTCTAGTCTTGTCTGTCTAGTCTTGTCTGTCTAGTCTTGTCTGTCTAGTCTTGTCTGTCTAGTCTTGTCTGTCTAGTCTTGTCTGTCTAGTCTTGTCTGTCTAGTCTTGTCTGTCTAGTCTTGTCTGTCTAGTCTTGTCTGTCTAGTCTTGTCTGTCTAGTCTTGTCTGTCTAGTCTTGTCTGTCTAGTCTTGTCTGTCTAGTCTTGTCTGTCTAGTCTTGTCTGTCTAGTCTTGTCTGTCTAGTCTTGTCTGTCTAGTCTTGTCTAGTCTTGTCTGTCTAGTCTTGTCTGTCTAGTCTTGTCTGTCTAGTCTTGTCTGTCTAGTCTTGTCTGTCTAGTCTTGTCTGTCTAGTCTTGTCTGTCTAGTCTTGTCTGTCTAGTCTTGTCTGTCTAGTCTTGTCTGTCTAGTCTTGTCTGTCTAGTCTTGTCTGTCTAGTCTTGTCTGTCTAGTCTTGTCTGTCTAGTCTTGTCTGTCTAGTCTTGTCTGTCTAGTCTTGTCTGTCTAGTCTTGTCTGTCTAGTCTTGTCTGTCTAGTCTTGTCTGTCTAGTCTGTCTGTCTAGTCTTGTCTGTCTAGTCTTGTCTGTCTAGTCTTGTCTGTCTAGTCTTGTCTGTCTAGTCTTGTCTGTCTAGTCTTGTCTGTCTAGTCTTGTCTGTCTAGTCTTGTCTGTCTAGTCTTGTCTGTCTAGTCTTGTCTGTCTAGTCTTGTCTGTCTAGTCTTGTCTGTCTAGTCTTGTCTGTCTAGTCTTGTCTGTCTAGTCTTGTCTGTCTAGTCTTGTCTGTCTAGTCTTGTCTGTCTAGTCTTGTCTGTCTAGTCTGTCTGTTCTAGTCTTGTCTGTCTAGTCTTGTCTGTCTGGTCTTGTCTGTCTA
>CALYMW010000453.1:41437-84657 GCA_944588485.1 Phosphuga atrata
AGTCTTGTCTGTCTAGTCTTGTCTGTCTAGTCT
The DNA here is from genome assembly GCA_944588485.1 of Phosphuga atrata. Taxonomy (NCBI): domain Eukaryota; kingdom Metazoa; phylum Arthropoda; class Insecta; order Coleoptera; family Silphidae; genus Phosphuga; species Phosphuga atrata. Next base: position 41,471 of record CALYMW010000453.1, read on the forward strand.
TGTCTGTCTAGTCTTGTCTGTCTAGTCTTGTCTGTCTAGTCTTGTCTGTCTAGTCTTGTCTGTCTAGTCTTGTCTGTCTAGTCTTGTCTGTCTAGTCTTGTCTGTCTAGTCTTGTCTGTCTAGTCTTGTCTGTCTAGTCTTGTCTGTCTAGTCTTGTCTGTCTAGTCTTGTCTGTCTAGTCTTGTCTGTCTAGTCTTGTCTGTCTAGTCTTGTCTGTCTAGTCTTGTCTGTCTAGTCTTGTCTGTCTAGTCTTGTCTGTCTAGTCTTGTCTGTCTAGTCTTGTCTGTCTAGTCTTGTCTGTCTAGTCTTGTCTGTCTAGTCTTGTCTGTCTAGTCTTGTCTGTCTAGTCTTGTCTGTCTAGTCTTGTCTGTCTAGTCTTGTCTGTCTAGTCTTGTCTGTCTAGTCTTGTCTGTCTAGTCTTGTCTGTCTAGTCTTGTCTGTCTAGTCTTGTCTGTCTAGTCTTGTCTGTCTAGTCTTGTCTGTCTAGTCTTGTCTGTCTAGTCTTGTCTGTCTAGTCTTGTCTGTCTAGTCTTGTCTGTCTAGTCTTGTCTGTCTAGTCTTGTCTGTCTAGTCTTGTCTGTCTAGTCTTGTCTGTCTAGTCTTGTCTGTCTAGTCTTGTCTGTCTAGTCTTGTCTGTCTAGTCTTGTCTGTCTAGTCTTGTCTGTCTAGTCTTGTCTGTCTAGTCTTGTCTGTCTAGTCTTGTCTGTCTAGTCTTGTCTGTCTAGTCTTGTCTGTCTAGTCTTGTCTGTCTAGTCTTGTCTGTCTAGTCTTGTCTGTCTAGTCTTGTCTGTCTAGTCTTGTCTGTCTAGTCTTGTCTGTCTAGTCTTGTCTGTCTAGTCTTGTCTGTCTAGTCTTGTCTGTCTAGTCTTGTCTGTCTAGTCTTGTCTGTCTAGTCTTGTCTGTCTAGTCTTGTCTGTCTAGTCTTGTCTGTCTAGTCTTGTCTGTCTAGTCTTGTCTGTCTAGTCTTGTCTGTCTAGTCTTGTCTGTCTAGTCTTGTCTGTCTAGTCTTGTCTGTCTAGTCTTGTCTGTCTAGTCTTGTCTGTCTAGTCTTGTCTGTCTAGTCTTGTCTGTCTAGTCTTGTCTGTCTAGTCTTGTCTGTCTAGTCTTGTCTGTCTAGTCTTGTCTGTCTAGTCTTGTCTGTCTAGTCTTGTCTGTCTAGTCTTGTCTGTCTAGTCTTGTCTGTCTAGTCTTGTCTGTCTAGTCTTGTCTGTCTAGTCTTGTCTGTCTAGTCTTGTCTGTCTAGTCTTGTCTGTCTAGTCTTGTCTGTCTAGTCTTGTCTGTCTAGTCTTGTCTGTCTAGTCTTGTCTGTCTAGTCTTGTCTGTCTAGTCTTGTCTGTCTAGTCTTGTCTGTCTAGTCTTGTCTGTCTAGTCTTGTCTGTCTAGTCTTGTCTGTCTAGTCTTGTCTGTCTAGTCTTGTCTGTCTAGTCTTGTCTGTCTAGTCTTGTCTGTCTAGTCTTGTCTGTCTAGTCTTGTCTGTCTAGTCTTGTCTGTCTAGTCTTGTCTGTCTAGTCTTGTCTGTCTAGTCTTGTCTGTCTAGTCTTGTCTGTCTAGTCTTGTCTGTCTAGTCTTGTCTGTCTAGTCTTGTCTGTCTAGTCTTGTCTGTCTAGTCTTGTCTGTCTAGTCTTGTCTGTCTAGTCTTGTCTGTCTAGTCTTGTCTGTCTAGTCTTGTCTGTCTAGTCTTGTCTGTCTAGTCTTGTCTGTCTAGTCTTGTCTGTCTAGTCTTGTCTGTCTAGTCTTGTCTGTCTAGTCTTGTCTGTCTAGTCTTCTCTGTCTAGTCTTGTCTGTCTAGTCTTGTCTAAGAAAGAACAGGAAATTCAAAAGGATTTGCGACAGAAAGCAAAGATGCTAAAAGATAGAGGGCACAAAGTGAAGATCGGTTATAATAAGATGGAAGTGGATGGAAATTGGGTAACATGGGAGGAGTCACAGAAAATTATGCCAAAAAAACTAAGTCTGTTTCAAATAAAAGAGAGAGAGATGGCGAGAAGACACAAGAACAATGATGAACGGTTAACGGAAAATATTAAGATACTCTTTTGGAATGTGGCGGGACTGAAGAGGAAATTGGAAAGCGATAACAGATCTATTATAATGTTTCTCAAGAAATTTCATATAATTGGATTGGTTGAGACCTGGATGCAGGAAAAAGAATGGGAGAGCTGCAAAGGAAAACTTCCCAAAGACTATAGATGGAAATTGCAGCCAGCCCAGAGAGAATATAAGTATGGAAGAGCAAAGGGGGGTATATTAACAGGAGTTAAAAGGAATATCAAAGAGTCAGAAAGAAGACTGGAAGAGGCAGAAGGCGTAGTGTGCAGGGAAGTGGAATTAGAAGAAGACTGGTGGCAAGTGGCCACGGTATACAACAACAAAGGACTGGAAGTAATTAAAGAGGCAATAAAAATGAATGGAGAAGGAACGGTAATGGCAAAGTTACTGGTAGGAGGCGATTGGAATGTTAGAATCGGGGAAGAGCAGTTCCACACAATGGATAGTGAAGGTAGAGAAATAATAAGGAAAGCCAAGGATAAAGTTAGAAATGCAGAAGGGAGAGGGTGGGCGGAATGGGTAAGGGAAAATCAATGGGACGTTGTAAATGGGTGTGTGGAAGGAGACTGGGAGGGAGATTTCACATTTGTGGGGGCAGGAGGATTATCGACTATAGATCTGGTAGTGGCAAATGACCCGGCAAGGCAGGAAATTAAAGAGATGGAGATAGGAGGGAGAATTGATTCAGACCACATGCCAGTGGCAATAAGCTTGATGACGAAAACAATAATTGCATCTAGGGAGGAGAAATGGGTTACCAGATGGGACAACGAAGCGACTGAGAAGTATAGGGCTAGAATGGAAGCAATAAACTGGAAGGAATTAAAAGATATAGACAAGATTATAGAGAATATGGAGGCAGGAATGGTAAAGAAGAAAATCACAACAGCATCACCGGGAAGATCATGGGCAGACAAAGAATATATGACGGAGAAACAAACGTATAGAGAGGTTATGAGGAAGTGGCGAGAGTTCACCAGTAGTAAAGAAGATTGGTTAAAGACTAAAGGCGAATTAAAGGATTTGGAGACGAAGAAAAAACAGAGTTGGGAGAGAAGAGAACGTCAGCGCATACTTGACATCAAAACAGAAGCACAGTTCTGGAAGTATTTAAAAGAAAGAGGAGCGAGGAGAGAACGATTTCCAAACAGCATTCCGATGGAAAAGTGGAAAAGTCACTTTATGGTTTTGTTGGAAGGAGTCGAGCCACAGGAAAGAGTAGGGAATAGAGGAGTAAGGGAGGAACAAGCTTTGGAAGATTTAGGCCAAGAAGAAATAAAGATTGATGAAGTGGAAAAGGTTATAGCAGCACTAAAACAAAAAAAAGCGGCAGGCCCTGACGGCGTAGGAAACGAAGCCTGGAAAGCTATCCCGAAAGAGTGTAAGACTAGAATCACCCAAGAATTGAATTTGGTATGGAGGGGAGCAAAGAGTGCACCAACGAGCTGGAAGGAGGGAATAATTCACCCAATATATAAGAGTGGAGATAGGGAAAATGTAGGAAACTACAGGGGGATTACGCTAGTGAATTCGGCATATAAAATTTTCACCAAAATCTTGGACGAGCGGTTGAGGAGAGAGATAGAGGAGAAGCATCTAGTGCCAGAGGTGCAAGCTGGTTTCAGAGAGGGACGGAGTACGATAGAGCATTTAGTAACCCTGCGCTACATAATTGATCAAGAAATAAGCAGAGGGAGCCTGTTTGCTCTTTTCATTGACCTAAAGGCGGCGTATGATTCGGTAGATCGAGGGAAGTTGGTAGAGTGCTTGGGAAAAAAGGGAATCTCAGAGAGTGTGATAAGGAATGTAAGAGAGTTATATAAGGAAACAGTATGTAAGATTAGAGTGAATGGGTGTGAATCTGAGTATTTCGAAGTAAGAAAGGGTCTGAGGCAGGGATGCCCGTTGAGTCCTACACTTTTTAATCTCTATGTGGCTGACATGGAGAAAGTGTTGACAGATGGCCAAGCTGGAGGCGTGGTTATAGGGAGAAAGAAAGTGTGGAGCTTAGCCTACGCGGACGATATGGTAGTGTTCGCTAAAACCGCAGGAGAAATGAAGGAGTTGATTGAAAGGCTGAGAGGTTATTTTAAAAAGAGAGAGCTAAATGTAAACGTGGGAAAAACTAAATGGATGCGTTTTAAAAGGGGAGGTAAATATAGGAAAGAACGTTTCGAATGGCTAGGAAAGGAAATTGAGGAGGTGCAAAAGTTTAGGTATTTAGGATATGTGTTTGGAACTGGGTGCACTAATAGGGAGCATGTGGATTATGTGTCAAAAAAAGCGTGGGTGGCGGCAGAACGCATGTGGAAGGGATGGAGATCTAGTTTTGAAGGGAACTTTAGGGCGGCGGAGGTAATATGGAAAGTGTGTGTGAGAAGTGTTTTGACCTATGGTTCGAAAGTATGGGGGATTAGAGAGGAAGAGAAGATAGAGAGGGTTCAACAAAACTTCTACAAGAAATTCCTAAAGTTAGACAAATCGACACCAGGCTACATAGTTCTGCAAGAGGTGAATGCCCACAAGGTGGCCGTTTTAGCGGCAAACAGGGTGATAAGATATGAATACAAGGTGAGTGAAATGGGGGATGAAAGAATAATAAAAGAGGTATTTAGAATGGCAAATCAGGAGGGTGAAAGAGGGAAGAATGGGAATGCGTGGGGAATGAATAAAAGGAAATTATATGAAAGAGCAGGGATATCTGGCGAGGGACTAGAAAAACTTAAGAGGGAAGGGGCAAACTGGGTGGAAATGCTAGGTGAGCGATTAGTAGAGGTAGAGTTACAGGAACGCCAAGACCAAATTGCAAACAGTAGATTTTTCAAAGAATATGCAAAGATTCAGGTGCTTGGTCGTTTACCTACCTATTTATACTCAACGAAAGAGGCAGACACGCAGGTCATACTGGCAAGGTGTAGGTGTGGAAGTGAAGAACGTGGTAGGAAATATTGGATGAGTGAAGAATATCGGAAGTGCACAGTTTGTGGGGCTGGAGAGGATAGATGGGAACATTGGATAGAAGAATGTACAAGGAATGAATGGAAGGAACAGGAGAAAAGGCTAGGACAAGAATGGAAGAAGTGTATGGATGAAAGTGGAATTGGTTTGGAATTGTTAAGGAGGGTGAAAAAGTGGAAAGAGCAAATAGGCAAAAAGGAAGAACCTATTCCTTTAGTATATAAAGTGTAGGTAATATATGTATAGTATGTAATATATTTTAATATATTTTGTATATATGCCAATAAAAGGTTATAATAATAATAATAGTCTTGTCTGTCTAGTCTTGTCTGTCTAGTCTTGTCTGTCTAGTCTTGTCTGTCTAGTCTTGTCTGTCTAGTCTTGTCTGTCTAGTCTTGTCTGTCTAGTCTTGTGTGTCTAGTCTTGTCTGTCTAGTCTTGTCTGTCTAGTCTTGTCTGTCTAGTCTTGTCTGTCTAGTCTTGTCTGTCTAGTCTTGTCTGTCTAGTCTTGTCTGTCTAGTCTTGTCTGTCTAGTCTTGTCTGTCTAGTCTTGTCTGTCTAGTCTTGTCTGTCTAGTCTTGTCTGTCTAGTCTTGTCTGTCTAGTCTTGTCTGTCTAGTCTTGTCTGTCTAGTCTTGTCTGTCTAGTCTTGTCTGTCCAGTCTTGTCTGTCTAGTCTTGTCTGTCTAGTCTTGTCTGTCTAGTCTTGTCTGTCTAGTCTTGTCTGTCTCGTCTTGTCTGTCTGGTCTTGTCTGTCTCGTCTTGTCTGTCTAGTCTGTCTAGTCTTGTCTGTCTAGTCTTGTCTGTCTAGTCTGTCTGTCTAGTCTTGTCTGTCTAGTCTTGTCTGTCTAGTCTTGTCTGTCTAGTCTTGTCTGTCTAGTCTTGTCTGTCTAGTCTTGTCTGTCTAGTCTTGTCTGTCTTGTCTTGTATGTCTAGTCTTGTCTGTCTAGTCTTGTCTGTCTAGTCTTGTCTGTCTAGTCTTGTCTGTCTAGTCTTGTCTGTCTAGTCTTGTCTGTCTAGTCTTGTCTGTCTAGTCTTGTCTGTCTAGTCTTGTCTGTCTAGTCTTGTCTGTCTAGTCTTGTCTGTCTAGTCTTGTCTGTCTAGTCTTGTCTGTCTAGTCTTGTCTGTCTAGTCTTGTCTGTCTAGTCTTGTCTGTCTAGTCTTGTCTGTCTAGTCTTGTCTGTCTAGTCTTGTCTGTCTAGTCTTGTCTGTCTAGTCTTGTCTGTCTAGTCTTGTCTGTCTAGTCTTGTCTGTCTAGTCTTGTCTGTCTAGTCTTGTCTGTCTAGTCTTGTCTGTCTAGTCTTGTCTGTCTAGTCTTGTCTGTCTAGTCTTGTCTGTCTAGTCTTGTCTGTCTAGTCTTGTCTGTCTAGTCTTGTCTGTCTAGTCTTGTCTGTCTAGTCTTGTCTGTCTAGTCTTGTCTGTCTAGTCTTGTCTGTCTAGTCTTGTCTGTCTAGTCTTGTCTGTCTAGTCTTGTCTGTCTAGTCTTGTCTGTCTAGTCTTGTCTGTCTAGTCTTGTCTGTCTAGTCTTGTCTGTCTAGTCTTGTCTGTCTAGTCTTGTCTGTCTAGTCTTGTCTGTCTAGTCTTGTCTGTCTAGTCTTGTCTGTCTAGTCTTGTCTGTCTAGTCTTGTCTGTCTAGTCTTGTCTGTCTAGTCTTGTCTGTCTAGTCTTGTCTGTCTAGTCTTGTCTGTCTAGTCTTGTCTGTCTAGTCTTGTCTGTCTAGTCTTGTCTGTCTAGTCTTGTCTGTCTAGTCTTGTCTGTCTAGTCTTGTCTGTCTAGTCTTGTCTGTCTAGTCTTGTCTGTCTAGTCTTGTCTGTCTAGTCTTGTCTGTCTAGTCTTGTCTGTCTAGTCTTGTCTGTCTAGTCTTGTCTGTCTAGTCTTGTCTGTCTAGTCTTGTCTGTCTAGTCTTGTCTGTCTAGTCTTGTCTGTCTAGTCTTGTCTGTCTAGTCTTGTCTGTCTAGTCTTGTCTGTCTAGTCTTGTCTGTCTAGTCTTGTCTGTCTAGTCTTGTCTGTCTAGTCTTGTCTGTCTAGTCTTGTCTGTCTAGTCTTGTCTGTCTAGTCTTGTCTGTCTAGTCTTGTCTGTCTAGTCTTGTCTGTCTAGTCTTGTCTGTCTAGTCTTGTCTGTCTAGTCTTGTCTGTCTAGTCTTGTCTGTCTAGTCTTGTCTGTCTAGTCTTGTCTGTCTAGTCTTGTCTGTCTAGTCTTGTCTGTCTAGTCTTGTCTGTCTAGTCTTGTCTGTCTAGTCTTGTCTGTCTAGTCTTGTCTGTCTAGTCTTGTCTGTCTAGTCTTGTCTGTCTAGTCTTGTCTGTCTAGTCTTGTCTGTCTAGTCTTGTCTGTCTAGTCTTGTCTGTCTAGTCTTGTCTGTCTAGTCTTGTCTGTCTAGTCTTGTCTGTCTAGTCTTGTCTGTCTAGTCTTGTCTGTCTAGTCTTGTCTGTCTAGTCTTGTCTGTCTAGTCTTGTCTGTCTAGTCTTGTCTGTCTAGTCTTGTCTGTCTAGTCTTGTCTGTCTAGTCTTGTCTGTCTAGTCTTGTCTGTCTAGTCTTGTCTGTCTAGTCTTGTCTGTCTAGTCTTGTCTGTCTAGTCTTGTCTGTCTAGTCTTGTCTGTCTAGTCTTGTCTGTCTAGTCTTGTCTGTCTAGTCTTGTCTGTCTAGTCTTGTCTGTCTAGTCTTGTCTGTCTAGTCTTGTCTGTCTAGTCTTGTCTGTCTAGTCTTGTCTGTCTAGTCTTGTCTGTCTAGTCTTGTCTGTCTAGTCTTGTCTGTCTGTCTGTCTGTCTGTCTAGTCTTGTCTGTCTAGTCTTGTCTGTCTAGTCTTGTCTGTCTAGTCTTGTCTGTCTAGTCTTGTCTGTCTTGTCTGTCTAGTCTTGTCTGTCTAGTCTTGTCTGTCTAGTCTTGTCTGTCTAGTCTTGTCTGTCTAGTCTTGTCTGTCTAGTCTTGTCTGTCTAGTTGTCTGTCTTGTCTGTCTAGTCTTGTCTGTCTAGTCTTGTCTGTCTAGTCTTGTCTGTCTAGTCTTGTCTGTCTAGTCTTGTCTGTCTAGTCTTGTCTGTCTAGTCTTGTCTGTCTAGTCTTGTCTGTCTAGTCTTGTCTGTCTAGTCTTGTCTGTCTAGTCTTGTCTGTCTAGTCTTGTCTGTCTAGTCTTGTCTGTCTAGTCTTGTCTGTCTAGTCTTGTCTGTCTAGTCTTGTCTGTCTAGTCTTGTCTGTCTAGTCTTGTCTGTCTAGTCTTGTCTGTCTAGTCTTGTCTGTCTAGTCTTGTCTGTCTAGTCTTGTCTGTCTAGTCTTGTCTGTCTAGTCTGTCTGTCTAGTCTTGTCTGTCTAGTCTTGTCTGTCTAGTCTTGTCTGTCTAGTCTTGTCTGTCTAGTCTTGTCTGTCTAGTCTTGTCTGTCTAGTCTTGTCTGTCTAGTCTTGTCTGTCTAGTCTTGTCTGTCTAGTCTTGTCTGTCTAGTCTTGTCTGTCTAGTCTTGTCTGTCTAGTCTTGTCTGTCTAGTCTTGTCTGTCTAGTCTTGTCTGTCTAGTCTTGTCTGTCTAGTCTTGTCTGTCTAGTCTTGTCTGTCTAGTCTTGTCTGTCTAGTCTTGTCTGTCTAGTCTTGTCTGTCTAGTCTTGTCTGTCTAGTCTTGTCTGTCTAGTCTTGTCTGTCTAGTCTTGTCTTGTCTGTCTAGTCTTGTCTGTCTAGTCTTGTCTGTCTAGTCTTGTCTGTCTAGTCTTGTCTGTCTAGTCTTGTCTGTCTAGTCTTGTCTGTCTAGTCTTGTCTGTCTAGTCTTGTCTGTCTAGTCTTGTCTGTCTAGTCTTGTCTGTCTAGTCTTGTCTGTCTAGTCTTGTCTGTCTAGTCTTGTCTGTCTAGTCTTGTCTGTCTAGTCTTGTCTGTCTAGTCTTGTCTGTCTAGTCTTGTCTGTCTAGTCTGTCGTCTTGTCTGTCTAGTCTTGTCTGTCTAGTCTTGTCTGTCTAGTCTTGTCTGTCTAGTCTTGTCTGTCTAGTCTTGTCTGTCTAGTCTTGTCTGTCTAGTCTTGTCTGTCTAGTCTTGTCTGTCTAGTCTTGTCTGTCTAGTCTTGTCTGTCTAGTCTTGTCTGTCTAGTCTTGTCTGTCTAGTCTTGTCTGTCTAGTCTTGTCTGTCTAGTCTTGTCTGTCTAGTCTTGTCTGTCTAGTCTTGTCTGTCTAGTCTTGTCTGTCTAGTCTTGTCTGTCTAGTCTTGTCTGTCTAGTCTTGTCTGTCTAGTCTTGTCTGTCTAGTCTTGTCTGTCTAGTCTTGTCTGTCTAGTCTTGTCTGTCTAGTCTTGTCTGTCTAGTCTTGTCTGTCTAGTCTTGTCTGTCTAGTCTTGTCTGTCTAGTCTTGTCTGTCTAGTCTTGTCTGTCTAGTCTTGTCTGTCTAGTCTTGTCTGTCTAGTCTTGTCTGTCTAGTCTTGTCTGTCTAGTCTTGTCTGTCTAGTCTTGTCTGTCTAGTCTTGTCTGTCTAGTCTTGTCTGTCTGTCTAGTCTTGTCTGTCTAGTCTTGTCTGTCTAGTCTTGTCTGTCTAGTCTTGTCTGTCTAGTCTTGTCTGTCTAGTCTTGTCTGTCTAGTCTTGTCTGTCTAGTCTTGTCTGTCTAGTCTTGTCTGTCTAGTCTTGTCTGTCTAGTCTTGTCTGTCTAGTCTTGTCTGTCTAGTCTTGTCTGTCTAGTCTTGTCTGTCTAGTCTTGTCTGTCTAGTCTTGTCTGTCTAGTCTTGTCTGTCTAGTCTTGTCTGTCTAGTCTTGTCTGTCTAGTCTTGTCTGTCTAGTCTTGTCTGTCTAGTCTTGTCTGTCTAGTCTTGTCTGTCTAGTCTTGTCTGTCTAGTCTTGTCTGTCTAGTCTTGTCTGTCTAGTCTTGTCTGTCTAGTCTTGTCTGTCTAGTCTTGTCTGTCTAGTCTTGTCTGTCTAGTCTTGTCTGTCTAGTCTTGTCTGTCTAGTCTTGTCTGTCTAGTCTTGTCTGTCTAGTCTTGTCTGTTAGTCTTGTCTGTCTAGTCTTGTCTGTCTAGTCTTGTCTGTCTAGTCTTGTCTGTCTAGTCTTGTCTGTCTAGTCTTGTCTGTCTAGTCTTGTCTGTCTAGTCTTGTCTGTCTAGTCTTGTCTGTCTAGTCTTGTCTGTCTAGTCTTGTCTGTCTAGTCTTGTCTGTCTAGTCTTGTCTGTCTAGTCTTGTCTGTCTAGTCTTGTCTGTCTAGTCTTGTCTGTCTAGTCTTGTCTGTCTAGTCTTGTCTGTCTAGTCTTGTCTGTCTAGTCTTGTCTGTCTAGTCTTGTCTGTCTAGTCTTGTCTGTCTAGTCTTGTCTGTCTAGTCTTGTCTGTCTAGTCTTGTCTGTCTAGTCTTGTCTGTCTAGTCTTGTCTGTCTAGTCTTGTCTGTCTAGTCTTGTCTGTCTAGTCTTGTCTGTCTAGTCTTGTCTGTCTAGTCTTGTCTGTCTAGTCTTGTCTGTCTAGTCTTGTCTGTCTAGTCTTGTCTGTCTAGTCTTGTCTGTCTAGTCTTGTCTGTCTAGTCTTGTCTGTCTAGTCTTGTCTGTCTAGTCTTGTCTGTCTAGTCTTGTCTGTCTAGTCTTGTCTGTCTAGTCTTGTCTGTCTAGTCTTGTCTGTCTAGTCTTGTCTGTCTAGTCTTGTCTGTCTAGTCTTGTCTGTCTAGTCTTGTCTGTCTAGTCTTGTCTGTCTAGTCTTGTCTGTCTAGTCTTGTCTGTCTAGTCTTGTCTGTCTAGTCTTGTCTGTCTAGTCTTGTCTGTCTAGTCTTGTCTGTCTAGTCTTGTCTGTCTAGTCTTGTCTGTCTAGTCTTGTCTGTCTAGTCTTGTCTGTCTAGTCTTGTCTGTCTAGTCTTGTCTGTCTAGTCTTGTCTGTCTAGTCTTGTCTGTCTAGTCTTGTCTGTCTAGTCTTGTCTGTCTAGTCTTGTCTGTCTAGTCTTGTCTGTCTAGTCTTGTCTGTCTAGTCTTGTCTGTCTAGTCTTGTCTGTCTAGTCTTGTCTGTCTAGTCTTGTCTGTCTAGTCTTGTCTGTCTAGTCTTGTCTGTCTAGTCTTGTCTGTCTAGTCTTGTCTGTCTAGTCTTGTCTGTCTAGTCTTGTCTGTCTAGTCTTGTCTGTCTAGTCTTGTCTGTCTAGTCTTGTCTGTCTAGTCTTGTCTGTCTAGTCTTGTCTGTCTAGTCTTGTCTGTCTAGTCTTGTCTGTCTAGTCTTGTCTGTCTAGTCTTGTCTGTCTAGTCTTGTCTGTCTAGTCTTGTCTGTCTAGTCTTGTCTGTCTAGTCTTGTCTGTCTAGTCTTGTCTGTCTAGTCTTGTCTGTCTAGTCTTGTCTGTCTAGTCTTGTCTGTCTAGTCTTGTCTGTCTAGTCTTGTCTGTCTAGTCTTGTCTGTCTAGTCTTGTCTGTCTAGTCTTGTCTGTCTAGTCTTGTCTGTCTAGTCTTGTCTGTCTAGTCTTGTCTGTCTAGTCTTGTCTGTCTAGTCTTGTCTGTCTAGTCTTGTCTGTCTAGTCTTGTCTGTCTAGTCTTGTCTGTCTAGTCTTGTCTGTCTAGTCTTGTCTGTCTAGTCTTGTCTGTCTAGTCTTGTCTGTCTAGTCTTGTCTGTCTAGTCTTGTCTGTCTAGTCTTGTCTGTCTAGTCTTGTCTGTCTAGTCTTGTCTGTCTAGTCTTGTCTGTCTAGTCTTGTCTGTCTAGTCTTGTCTGTCTAGTCTTGTCTGTCTAGTCTTGTCTGTCTAGTCTTGTCTGTCTAGTCTTGTCTGTCTAGTCTTGTCTGTCTAGTCTTGTCTGTCTAGTCTTGTCTGTCTAGTCTTGTCTGTCTAGTCTTGTCTGTCTAGTCTTGTCTGTCTAGTCTTGTCTGTCTAGTCTTGTCTGTCTAGTCTTGTCTGTCTAGTCTTGTCTGTCTAGTCTTGTCTGTCTAGTCTTGTCTGTCTAGTCTTGTCTGTCTAGTCTTGTCTGTCTAGTCTTGTCTGTCTAGTCTTGTCTGTCTAGTCTTGTCTGTCTAGTCTTGTCTGTCTAGTCTTGTCTGTCTAGTCTTGTCTGTCTAGTCTTGTCTGTCTAGTCTTGTCTGTCTAGTCTTGTCTGTCTAGTCTTGTCTGTCTAGTCTTGTCTGTCTAGTCTTGTCTGTCTAGTCTTGTCTGTCTAGTCTTGTCTGTCTAGTCTTGTCTGTCTAGTCTTGTCTGTCTAGTCTTGTCTGTCTAGTCTTGTCTGTCTAGTCTTGTCTGTCTAGTCTTGTCTGTCTAGTCTTGTCTGTCTAGTCTTGTCTGTCTAGTCTTGTCTGTCTAGTCTTGTCTGTCTAGTCTTGTCTGTCTAGTCTTGTCTGTCTAGTCTTGTCTGTCTAGTCTTGTCTGTCTAGTCTTGTCTGTCTAGTCTTGTCTGTCTAGTCTTGTCTGTCTAGTCTTGTCTGTCTAGTCTTGTCTGTCTAGTCTGTCTTGTCTGTCTAGTCTTGTCTGTCTAGTCTTGTCTGTCTAGTCTTGTCTGTCTAGTCTTGTCTGTCTAGTCTTGTCTGTCTAGTCTTGTCTGTCTAGTCTTGTCTGTCTAGTCTTGTCTGTCTAGTCTTGTCTGTCTAGTCTTGTCTGTCTAGTCTTGTCTGTCTAGTCTTGTCTGTCTAGTCTTGTCTGTCTAGTCTTGTCTGTCTAGTCTTGTCTGTCTAGTCTTGTCTGTCTAGTCTTGTCTGTCTAGTCTTGTCTGTCTAGTCTTGTCTGTCTAGTCTTGTCTGTCTAGTCTTGTCTGTCTAGTCTTGTCTGTCTAGTCTTGTCTGTCTAGTCTTGTCTGTCTAGTCTTGTCTGTCTAGTCTTGTCTGTCTAGTCTTGTCTGTCTAGTCTTGTCTGTCTAGTCTTGTCTGTCTAGTCTTGTCTGTCTAGTCTTGTCTGTCTAGTCTTGTCTGTCTAGTCTTGTCTGTCTAGTCTTGCCTGTCTAGTCTTGTCTGTCTAGTCTTGTCTGTCTAGTCTTGTCTGTCTAGTCTTGTCTGTCTAGTCTTGTCTGTCTAGTCTTGTCTGTCTAGTCTTGTCTGTCTAGTCTTGTCTGTCTAGTCTTGTCTGTCTAGTCTTGTCTGTCTAGTCTTGTCTGTCTAGTCTTGTCTGTCTAGTCTTGTCTGTCTAGTCTTGTCTGTCTAGTCTTGTCTGTCTAGTCTTGTCTGTCTAGTCTTGTCTGTCTAGTCTTGTCTGTCTAGTCTTGTCTGTCTAGTCTTGTCTGTCTAGTCTTGTCTGTCTAGTCTTGTCTGTCTAGTCTTGTCTGTCTAGTCTTGTCTGTCTAGTCTTGTCGGTCTAGTCTTGTCTGTCTAGTCTTGTCTGTCTAGTCTTGTCTGTCTAGTCTTGTCTGTCCAGTCTTGTCTGTCTAGTCTTGTCTGTACTTATTTTTCGCGGATGCTTGGATGATGTCTTGATTACGTAGCCAGGGTTTAGTCTAGTCGGATAAGTATACCGAATACTTTTTCTTTTTAACAACAAACTTAAAAACTAACCTAAATTAGCACGTGGAAATAAAGCGCGACCAGAAACTGTTTTTCTCTCTCTCTCTGTCTCTCTCGTTTTTTTTGTTTTTTATATACCTTTATTGATACCTACAACAATAAAACACAGCATCCCGATAGCGCAGCACCCAAGGCGGGCGCTTCCTATACCAGCAAGCCGGGTTCGAATCCGGCCAACAGTGGAATCTTTTCCTAAATTTAATTTATTATCTCCATATTTTTTGCAACAAAGAGAGGTCATCCTTTCTAACTCTTAAAGAAGAAATGGCCGAGAAAGCCAAATACGATGGAGACAACCCATTTGTGAGGAAAGATTCGGTCCTAAGGACGCCACCCTCAAAAGCCGCTCACAGGGTGAGATCCGTCTCATTCACAGGCAACCCCTGTTCCTCCTCCGCCGAAGAACAACAGACAAAGAGGAAACGACAAGATACCTCAAAACAGGAGCCAGCACTGGTAACGGTAAATGAGTTAGAGGTAATCACCCGCAAAGTGATAGATAGAGCTCTTGAACTTAGGACGCTAGTAAAGTCAAGCCCAAGTACAAAGACAGAAATTAAAAAAATCACAGAGGAGATGTGGATACTAACGGGGTCACTAGAGAGGATATGGGTCAGTAGCCAACTGACCCACGCTATGGACAACAAACAGTGACCCGCTGTTTGCACATGCACCATCGCGACTCAAACAAGTGACGTGGACGCAGAAGTTGTGACGCTGCAAAATGAAATAGATAGTGGCACAACTTATAAAGATTTCCAGGAGGTTTCCAATAAAGATTGGCCGCAAAATACCTACAGAAAAGTGAAGGAGGGACACGGAAATGCATTAGCAACTACCCCAGACTGGGACATTGCCTGGTGCGTGTATGAACTACTATACCCGGAGCATGGAGTACCAAGGGCATTAACGGAAGCATACGCAAGGCCGGCAGAAATGCTGAAGCAATCCCCAAGCGTAGGTAAAGTCCTTTACATACAACACACCATGGGCTCCCCAGATGAAAACCGGAGTTATCGAAACAAAGGACCGTTTCGTGCACCATATGGTCACGAGAAAATCGGCGACGGAGGAAGCTGATACCAGAGATCTCTTCACCTGTCTCGAAAAACTAAGGCAGATTTGCGAAATAAATGGCAGAAATAAATTGGCTATACACCGCCCGAGGAAAATAGACTGGCCCACGACCAAAAAAGCAATAGAGTTCGTATTCTGCAAGACCGAGATAGAAATTAGGGTTTACTGTCCAAACGAAGCGCCAACCGATGAAGAGAAGAAACAGCGCAGACCCAAAAACACTTTGGCGGAAGTCACAGAATTACCGGAAGAACCAGTACAGAAGACCCAAGAGAAAAGAAAGTACAGAAACACAGAAGCCATCACAGTCAAAGCGGAAGGAAGCACCTACCCGGAACTACTAAAAATGGTAAGGACGCAGATAGACCTTAAAGAGACTGGAGCAACTATCGCTAGAGCCAGAAGGGCAAAAACAGGTGATCTCCTGCTCGAGGTGAAGAGAGACAAGGCACATGAGTTATGGGAACACATAAAGAATAAGTGCCCCAAGGCGGACGTACGCCTAAAAGTGGACGAAACACTATTTCATATAAAGGGAATGGATGCAGTCACTACGCAAGAGGAAATCGTACAGGCAGTCAGAAGCAAGATAGGCAACTCAAAATGCGATGTAAAAATCAGAAATTTAAGACCCGCATACGAGAACAGTCTGGCCGCAACCATTTCACTTCCCAGGACACTTGCAAGCACCCTGAAATCAAATGATACAATCACTATAGGCAAGGTGGAATGCAAGATACAAGAGAGAATAAATCTGACTAAATGTCACAGATGCTGGCTAACGGGACACGTGACAAAGGACTGCAGCGGCCCAGACAGACAGAAATTATGCTTCCGCTGCGGAAAAGAAGGCCACGCAGCCCAGGATTGCAAAGCAGAGGAATACTGCCCCATCTGCGAACTAACAGGACACAGGGCGGGCTCAGGAGCATGCCCAGCATACAAAAAGGCATTGTCGGAGGCAAGATTCTTAAAAAACAAAAATGCTCCAAATAATACAGATTAACTTGATGCGATGTCATGCAGCACATGACCTTCTGGAAGCGGCTGTCGCAGATACAGGAACAGACTTATTAATCATCAGCGAACCTAACAAAAGGAGGGCAATATCAGGAGGATGGTACAAGGACGACAAAACCGACTCAGCTATTTTAATAAATAACACCCACGTCACAGTCAGAGACAGTGGAACCGGCACAGGATACGTATGGGTAGAGCTACAACAAATGGTTGTGTATAGCTGTTATTACTCCCCGAATGATAGCATCCAACAGCTAGAATCCTCTTTGGATGAACTGAAAGATAGCATAAGAGGACAAACAAAGCCAGCAGTCATCGCAGGTGACTTTAACGCTAAGTCCCCATACTGGGGATGCAGCAAAATGGACGCCAGGGGCGATTTGGTTATGGATTGGCTGTCTGCACTGGACCTAAATATTATAAATAAAGGAAAAACTCCGACGTTTAGCAGAAGAGAGTCTTCCTCGATCATAGACCTCACAATCACTACCGCGAATCTAACAGGAAAAGTGAAAGACTGGCAGGTTTTGGACAGGGAGATCATGAGTGACCATATGTACCTCCGATACCATATTGAGGCGGGCTTAGCCGACAGAACTCCCCAGCCCAGGAACTACATTGGCTGGTCGACCAAGCATATGGATCAAGAAAAACTCGCAAGAGCAATCCAAATGGAAGCAACTGACTCCGCAGAGCGATCACCGGAGGAACTTATAGCTGTACTTAAAAGAGCATGCAGAGCCACCCTCAAACCCAAACAAAAATACCGCAAAAGACGTCATGTATACTGGTGGAGCGATGAAATCTCCCAACTTCGAACAAAATGTATGTCAGCTAGGCGGACTTACCAGCGAGCAGCAAAAAGAAATGATATGGACAATACTACACAAAGCAGGGACTCATACATGTTATCAAGAAGAAACCTGAAAGTGGCCATAAACATATCTAAAAGGGAACACTGGCGTAACCTGTGCAATAAAGTAGACGACAACCCATGGGGAGACGCATATGAAATCGCTACACGGGAACTGAAACTAAGACACTCAAACCTCCAAATAACAATGGAAAAGGTGAAGGAGGTTGCGGATATACTCTTCCCATCTCACGAAAAACCGACATGTGAAATTCCAGAGGTAAGAGATATTGTTAAGTTCTCCACAGAGGAGCTTCAATACGCCAGCAACAAACTACGCAACGGCAGAGCACCTGGCCCGGACGGGCTACCACCAGAAGTTATTAAAATCGCGGCAAATACCTGCCCAGACTTTATTCTGGATATATATAATAAAATAATGGAAGATGGAACCTTTCCTACCATATGGAAGAAAGCTAAACTAGTACTTCTCCGAAAAGAAGACAAGCCTACCCAGGAGGCCTCGTCGTATAGGACAATATGCCTACTCGACGGATCAGGCAAGCTACTTGAACAGCTGATCCTAATCAGGGTTAAAAAAGAACTCTCCAAAACAACAAACCTTTCCCATAAGCAATATGGATTTCGCGAAGGACGATCTACGGTGGATGCAATTACCACGGTTATAAAAATTGCTACAGAGGCAGCAGCCGGTACGAGAAGGACACGGAAGATGAGCGCACTAATCACGCTGGATGTGAAAAACGCGTTCAATTCTGCTGTCTGGCAAAACGTGCTGGAGGAGATAGCAGAAAGAGGCTTCCCTCCGTACCTATCAAGACTGCTGCATAGCTACCTAAGTGAACGCAGAATAATAATGGAAGCAGGAGGAAAATCTGCGGAGCGCGAGGTAACTAGTGGTGTTCCACAGGGCTCCATTTTAGGACCTACCTTGTGGAATATCCTATATGACGGTGTTCTCAGGCTGGAATTGCCGGAGGGAGTAAACATGGTTGGCTTTGCCGACGACCTGGCTCTTGTTGTAACGGGTAAAAACGAAAGAGGATTGATGCTAAGGGCCAACAAAGCCATAGAACTGGTGGACTCGTGGTTACAAGAAAAACAGCTGAAGCTGGCTCCAGAAAAGACCGAAGCGGTGCTGCTTACCGGAGGAAGACACATAGGCCCAATTATATTCAAAGTGAAAAATGCGGCAGTTACACCTAAAGACTCGATTAAATACCTAGGAGTTACCATCGATAAGAAATTGTCATTTAATAAACACGTCACACTAGCCGCGGCGAAGGCGCTAAATACGGTAGCAGCACTGGGTAGAATAATGCCAAACGCTGGGGGTCCAAGAAGCAGCAAGAGAAAACTAATATGCTCGGTCGCCCATTCAGCAATGTTCTATGGGGCCCCTGTGTGGGAGAAGGCGATGAAGAAGGCAAGCATAAGACAGAAACTTGCCACGGTACAGAGAAAAATGGCTCTACGGGTGTGCAGTGCGTACAGGACGGTGTCGAGAGACGCCGTTCTCGTGATCGCGGGCATAATGCCCATATAGTTCATGGCCGAGGAAAGGACCTACCTGTATAACGCTAAAAAACACGGGGACGGGAGAAACATGATGGAACAGAAAAAGAGAACCAAGTGCCAGATGCTCGAAAAGTGGCAAAGACACTGGAGCACTTCTAACAAAGGCCAGTGGACCAGACAGCTAATCCCAGATCTGTTGCCATGGTTGACACGAAAGCACGGAGAGGTGGGTTATCATCTTACTCAGGCGCTGGCTGGGCATGGGTGCTTCAAAGAGTACTTACATAAAATCGGCAGGGCCCCAGACAGTCGCTGTGATTACTGCTGCCTTACGCTCAGTGCTCTACACACAGTTTTCGTTTGCGAGAGATGGACGACAGAGAGACACGTATGGACAACCAAAACAAATGAAATACTTCAAACAACTACAATGACTGACGTAATGCTCAGGTCCGAAGAAAACTGGCTTGCCACAGAAACCATGATTATAAATATCCTAACCAAAAAGGAAAGAGACGAATAAATTAGACAGAAAGAAAAACAGAACCAAGGGAGATGCATAGAACATACAGAACACCTGAACCCCTAATCACATTGCGTGGATGGGGGATGTAAGGCTACCCATAGTTCTAACCAGTCGAAACACAGAATGTGATATGCCACCATCCTGAAGTAATGCGAAGAGCGGTTCCGGGATGTGCGGGCTTTCCAGGGGTTCCACTTGCTCAAGTTAACCGAAAGGTGCTTGCTACGTCCCCATAAAAAAAAAAGTCTTGTCTGTCTAGTCTTGTCTGTCTAGTCTTGTCTGTCTAGTCTTGTCTATCTAGTCTTGTCTGTCTAGTCTTGTCTGTCTAGTCTTGTCTGTCTAGTCTTGTCTGTCTAGTCTTGTCTGTCTAGTCTTGTCTGTCTAGTCTTGTCTCTCTAGTCTTGTCTGTCTAGTCTTGTCTGTCTAGTCTTGTCTGTCTAGTCTTGTCTGTCTAGTCTTGTCTGTCTAGTCTTGTCTGTCTAGTCTTGTCTGTCTAGTCTTGTCTGTCTAGTCTTGTCTGTCTAGTCTTGTCTGTCTAGTCTTGTCTGTCTAGTCTTGTCTGTCTAGTCTTGTCTGTCTAGTCTTGTCTGTCTAGTCTTGTCTGTCTAGTCTTGTCTGTCTAGTCTTGTCTGTCTAGTCTTGTCTGTCTAGTCTTGTCTGTCTAGTCTTGTCTGTCTAGTCTTGTCTGTCTAGTCTTGTCTGTCTAGTCTTGTCTGTCTAGTCTTGTCTGTCTAGTCTTGTCTGTCTAGTCTTGTCTGTCTAGTCTTGTCTGTCTAGTCTTGTCTGTCTAGTCTTGTCTGTCTAGTCTTGTCTGTCTAGTCTTGTCTGTCTAGTCTTGTCTGTCTAGTCTTGTCTGTCTAGTCTTGTCTGTCTAGTCTTGTCTGTCTAGTCTTGTCTGTCTAGTCTTGTCTGTCTAGTCTTGTCTGTCTAGTCTTGTCTGTCTAGTCTTGTCTGTCTAGTCTTGTCTGTCTAGTCTTGTCTGTCTAGTCTTGTCTGTCTAGTCTTGTCTGTCTAGTCTTGTCTGTCTAGTCTTGTCTGTCTAGTCTTGTCTGTCTAGTCTTGTCTGTCTAGTCTTGTCTGTCTAGTCTTGTCTGTCTAGTCTTGTCTGTCTAGTCTTGTCTGTCTAGTCTTGTCTGTCTAGTCTTGTCTGTCTAGTCTTGTCTGTCTAGTCTTGTCTGTCTAGTCTTGTCTGTCTAGTCTTGTCTGTCTAGTCTTGTCTGTCTAGTCTTGTCTGTCTAGTCTTGTCTGTCTAGTCTTGTCTGTCTAGTCTTGTCTGTCTAGTCTTGTCTGTCTAGTCTTGTCTGTCTAGTCTTGTCTGTCTAGTCTTGTCTGTCTAGTCTTGTCTGTCTAGTCTTGTCTGTCTAGTCTTGTCTGTCTAGTCTTGTCTGTCTAGTCTTGTCTGTCTAGTCTTGTCTGTCTAGTCTTGTCTGTCTAGTCTTGTCTGTCTAGTCTTGTCTGTCTAGTCTTGTCTGTCTAGTCTTGTCTGTCTAGTCTTGTCTGTCTAGTCTTGTCTGTCTAGTCTTGTCTGTCTAGTCTTGTCTGTCTAGTCTTGTCTGTCTAGTCTTGTCTGTCTAGTCTTGTCTGTCTAGTCTTGTCTGTCTAGTCTTGTCTGTCTAGTCTTGTCTGTCTAGTCTTGTCTGTCTAGTCTTGTCTGTCTAGTCTTGTCTGTCTAGTCTTGTCTGTCTAGTCTTGTCTGTCTAGTCTTGTCTGTCTAGTCTTGTCTGTCTAGTCTTGTCTGTCTAGTCTTGTCTGTCTAGTCTTGTCTGTCTAGTCTTGTCTGTCTAGTCTTGTCTGTCTAGTCTTGTCTGTCTAGTCTTGTCTGTCTAGTCTTGTCTGTCTAGTCTTGTCTGTCTAGTCTTGTCTGTCTAGTCTTGTCTGTCTAGTCTTGTCTGTCTAGTCTTGTCTGTCTAGTCTTGTCTGTCTAGTCTTGTCTGTCTAGTCTTGTCTGTCTAGTCTTGTCTGTCTAGTCTTGTCTGTCTAGTCTTGTCTGTCTAGTCTTGTCTGTCTAGTCTTGTCTGTCTAGTCTTGTCTGTCTAGTCTTGTCTGTCTAGTCTTGTCTGTCTAGTCTTGTCTGTCTAGTCTTGTCTGTCTAGTCTTGTCTGTCTAGTCTTGTCTGTCTAGTCTTGTCTGTCTAGTCTTGTCTGTCTAGTCTTGTCTGTCTAGTCTTGTCTGTCTAGTCTTGTCTGTCTAGTCTTGTCTGTCTAGTCTTGTCTGTCTAGTCTTGTCTGTCTAGTCTTGTCTGTCTAGTCTTGTCTGTCTAGTCTTGTCTGTCTAGTCTTGTCTGTCTAGTCTTGTCTGTCTAGTCTTGTCTGTCTAGTCTTGTCTGTCTAGTCTTGTCTGTCTAGTCTTGTCTGTCTAGTCTTGTCTGTCTAGTCTTGTCTGTCTAGTCTTGTCTGTCTAGTCTTGTCTGTCTAGTCTTGTCTGTCTAGTCTTGTCTGTCTAGTCTTGTCTGTCTAGTCTTGTCTGTCTAGTCTTGTCTGTCTAGTCTTGTCTGTCTAGTCTTGTCTGTCTAGTCTTGTCTGTCTAGTCTTGTCTGTCTAGTCTTGTCTGTCTAGTCTTGTCTGTCTAGTCTTGTCTGTCTAGTCTTGTCTGTCTAGTCTTGTCTGTCTAGTCTTGTCTGTCTAGTCTTGTCTGTCTAGTCTTGTCTGTCTAGTCTTGTCTGTCTAGTCTTGTCTGTCTAGTCTTGTCTGTCTAGTCTTGTCTGTCTAGTCTTGTCTGTCTAGTCTTGTCTGTCTAGTCTTGTCTGTCTAGTCTTGTCTGTCTAGTCTTGTCTGTCTAGTCTTGTCTGTCTAGTCTTGTCTGTCTAGTCTTGTCTGTCTAGTCTTGTCTGTCTAGTCTTGTCTGTCTAGTCTTGTCTGTCTAGTCTTGTCTGTCTAGTCTTGTCTGTCTAGTCTTGTCTGTCTAGTCTTGTCTGTCTAGTCTTGTCTGTCTAGTCTTGTCTGTCTAGTCTTGTCTGTCTAGTCTTGTCTGTCTAGTCTTGTCTGTCTAGTCTTGTCTGTCTAGTCTTGTCTGTCTAGTCTTGTCTGTCTAGTCTTGTCTGTCTAGTCTTGTCTGTCTAGTCTTGTCTGTCTAGTCTTGTCTGTCTAGTCTTGTCTGTCTAGTCTTGTCTGTCTAGTCTTGTCTGTCTAGTCTTGTCTGTCTAGTCTTGTCTGTCTAGTCTTGTCTGTCTAGTCTTGTCTGTCTAGTCTTGTCTGTCTAGTCTTGTCTGTCTAGTCTTGTCTGTCTAGTCTTGTCTGTCTAGTCTTGTCTGTCTAGTCTTGTCTGTCTAGTCTTGTCTGTCTAGTCTTGTCTGTCTAGTCTTGTCTGTCTAGTCTTGTCTGTCTAGTCTTGTCTGTCTAGTCTTGTCTGTCTAGTCTTGTCTGTCTAGTCTTGTCTGTCTAGTCTTGTCTGTCTAGTCTTGTCTGTCTAGTCTTGTCTGTCTAGTCTTGTCTGTCTAGTCTTGTCTGTCTAGTCTTGTCTGTCTAGTCTTGTCTGTCTAGTCTTGTCTGTCTAGTCTTGTCTGTCTAGTCTTGTCTGTCTAGTCTTGTCTGTCTAGTCTTGTCTGTCTAGTCTTGTCTGTCTAGTCTTGTCTGTCTAGTCTTGTCTGTCTAGTCTTGTCTGTCTAGTCTTGTCTGTCTAGTCTTGTCTGTCTAGTCTTGTCTGTCTAGTCTTGTCTGTCTAGTCTTGTCTGTCTAGTCTTGTCTGTCTAGTCTTGTCTGTCTAGTCTTGTCTGTCTAGTCTTGTCTGTCTAGTCTTGTCTGTCTAGTCTTGTCTGTCTAGTCTTGTCTGTCTAGTCTTGTCTGTCTAGTCTTGTCTGTCTAGTCTTGTCTGTCTAGTCTTGTCTGTCTAGTCTTGTCTGTCTAGTCTTGTCTGTCTAGTCTTGTCTGTCTAGTCTTGTCTGTCTAGTCTTGTCTGTCTAGTCTTGTCTGTCTAGTCTTGTCTGTCTAGTCTTGTCTGTCTAGTCTTGTCTGTCTAGTCTTGTCTGTCTAGTCTTGTCTGTCTAGTCTTGTCTGTCTAGTCTTGTCTGTCTAGTCTTGTCTGTCTAGTCTTGTCTGTCTAGTCTTGTCTGTCTAGTCTTGTCTGTCTAGTCTTGTCTGTCTAGTCTTGTCTGTCTAGTCTTGTCTGTCTAGTCTTGTCTGTCTAGTCTTGTCTGTCTAGTCTTGTCTGTCTAGTCTTGTCTGTCTAGTCTTGTCTGTCTAGTCTTGTCTGTCTAGTCTTGTCTGTCTAGTCTTGTCTGTCTAGTCTTGTCTGTCTAGTCTTGTCTGTCTAGTCTTGTCTGTCTAGTCTTGTCTGTCTAGTCTTGTCTGTCTAGTCTTGTCTGTCTAGTCTTGTCTGTCTAGTCTTGTCTGTCTAGTCTTGTCTGTCTAGTCTTGTCTGTCTAGTCTTGTCTGTCTAGTCTTGTCTGTCTAGTCTTGTCTGTCTAGTCTTGTCTGTCTAGTCTTGTCTGTCTAGTCTTGTCTGTCTAGTCTTGTCTGTCTAGTCTTGTCTGTCTAGTCTTGTCTGTCTAGTCTTGTCTGTCTAGTCTTGTCTGTCTAGTCTTGTCTGTCTAGTCTTGTCTGTCTAGTCTTGTCTGTCTAGTCTTGTCTGTCTAGTCTTGTCTGTCTAGTCTTGTCTGTCTAGTCTTGTCTGTCTAGTCTTGTCTGTCTAGTCTTGTCTGTCTAGTCTTGTCTGTCTAGTCTTGTCTGTCTAGTCTTGTCTGTCTAGTCTTGTCTGTCTAGTCTTGTCTGTCTAGTCTTGTCTGTCTAGTCTTGTCTGTCTAGTCTTGTCTGTCTAGTCTTGTCTGTCTAGTCTTGTCTGTCTAGTCTTGTCTGTCTAGTCTTGTCTGTCTAGTCTTGTCTGTCTAGTCTTGTCTGTCTAGTCTTGTCTGTCTAGTCTTGTCTGTCTAGTCTTGTCTGTCTAGTCTTGTCTGTCTAGTCTTGTCTGTCTAGTCTTGTCTGTCTAGTCTTGTCTGTCTAGTCTTGTCTGTCTAGTCTTGTCTGTCTAGTCTTGTCTGTCTAGTCTTGTCTGTCTAGTCTTGTCTGTCTAGTCTTGTCTGTCTAGTCTTGTCTGTCTAGTCTTGTCTGTCTAGTCTTGTCTGTCTAGTCTTGTCTGTCTAGTCTTGTCTGTCTAGTCTTGTCTGTCTAGTCTTGTCTGTCTAGTCTTGTCTGTCTAGTCTTGTCTGTCTAGTCTTGTCTGTCTAGTCTTGTCTGTCTAGTCTTGTCTGTCTAGTCTTGTCTGTCTAGTCTTGTCTGTCTAGTCTTGTCTGTCTAGTCTTGTCTGTCTAGTCTTGTCTGTCTAGTCTTGTCTGTCTAGTCTTGTCTGTCTAGTCTTGTCTGTCTAGTCTTGTCTGTCTAGTCTTGTCTGTCTAGTCTTGTCTGTCTAGTCTTGTCTGTCTAGTCTTGTCTGTCTAGTCTTGTCTGTCTAGTCTTGTCTGTCTAGTCTTGTCTGTCTAGTCTTGTCTGTCTAGTCTTGTCTGTCTAGTCTTGTCTGTCTAGTCTTGTCTGTCTAGTCTTGTCTGTCTAGTCTTGTCTGTCTAGTCTTGTCTGTCTAGTCTTGTCTGTCTAGTCTTGTCTGTCTAGTCTTGTCTGTCTAGTCTTGTCTGTCTAGTCTTGTCTGTCTAGTCTTGTCTGTCTAGTCTTGTCTGTCTAGTCTTGTCTGTCTAGTCTTGTCTGTCTAGTCTTGTCTGTCTAGTCTTGTCTGTCTAGTCTTGTCTGTCTAGTCTTGTCTGTCTAGTCTTGTCTGTCTAGTCTTGTCTGTCTAGTCTTGTCTGTCTAGTCTTGTCTGTCTAGTCTTGTCTGTCTAGTCTTGTCTGTCTAGTCTTGTCTGTCTAGTCTTGTCTGTCTAGTCTTGTCTGTCTAGTCTTGTCTGTCTAGTCTTGTCTGTCTAGTCTTGTCTGTCTAGTCTTGTCTGTCTAGTCTTGTCTGTCTAGTCTTGTCTGTCTAGTCTTGTCTGTCTAGTCTTGTCTGTCTAGTCTTGTCTGTCTAGTCTTGTCTGTCTAGTCTTGTCTGTCTAGTCTTGTCTGTCTAGTCTTGTCTGTCTAGTCTTGTCTGTCTAGTCTTGTCTGTCTAGTCTTGTCTGTCTAGTCTTGTCTGTCTAGTCTTGTCTGTCTAGTCTTGTCTGTCTAGTCTTGTCTGTCTAGTCTTGTCTGTCTAGTCTTGTCTGTCTAGTCTTGTCTGTCTAGTCTTGTCTGTCTAGTCTTGTCTGTCTAGTCTTGTCTGTCTAGTCTTGTCTGTCTAGTCTTGTCTGTCTAGTCTTGTCTGTCTAGTCTTGTCTGTCTAGTCTTGTCTGTCTAGTCTTGTCTGTCTAGTCTTGTCTGTCTAGTCTTGTCTGTCTAGTCTTGTCTGTCTAGTCTTGTCTGTCTAGTCTTGTCTGTCTAGTCTTGTCTGTCTAGTCTTGTCTGTCTAGTCTTGTCTGTCTAGTCTTGTCTGTCTAGTCTTGTCTGTCTAGTCTTGTCTGTCTAGTCTTGTCTGTCTAGTCTTGTCTGTCTAGTCTTGTCTGTCTAGTCTTGTCTGTCTAGTCTTGTCTGTCTAGTCTTGTCTGTCTAGTCTTGTCTTTTTTTTTTTTTTTTTTTTTTTTTTTTGTGGAGGACGTAGCAAGCACATTCTGTTAACTTGACAAGTGGCCCTCCTGGAATCACGAGCATCTTGGTACCGCTGCAAGCATAACCTCAAGATGTCGTTGTACGATAGAATTCTAAATTTTTTTTATCCATACATCCCCCATTCACTATGAGTGTTTAGGGGTTCTGGAACTTAATTATTGTTTTTTTCTGTTTATTTTTGCCACTGCATCTGTCGTTGTTCGTCGAGTTCTTTTTGTGTGATAATCTGTCTTATCATGTTTTCCGTATATGACCAGTATTGTGCTGATTTAAGCATTACGTCCACCAGTGTATGTACTTCGAGCGTCAAATTTATCTGTTTCATCCACTTTTCTCTTTCTGGGGTCCACCTTTCGCATTCGAAAATGGTATGTTGTGCGGTGTCTGCGTTCCCACAATACACACAATAGTCGTCGGAGGCCCTGCCGATCCTATGCAAGTACTCCCGGAAACATCCGTGGCCGCTGAGAGCCTGTGTTAGGTGATAGGAAAGATCTCCATGCTGGCGTGTTGCCCATAATTTCACACAGGGTATTAGGAGTCTCGTCCAGGGGCCTTTTTCAGATGAGCTCCAGTTCTTTTGCCATAGTGCAAACATTTGGTCCTTTGCGCTTCTTCTGTAGTGTTCTCTGTTTGTGGAGTTTCTGGTCTTGTACAATTCCACTCTTTCCTGTATTTGATATTCTATCGGTGCAACTCCAGCGATGACTAGTACGGCGTCCCTAGATATTGTTCTGTATGCGCTGCATACTCGAATGGCCATTTTTCTTTGTACAGAAGCGAGCATGTTCTTAATGTTTGTTTTAGTAACGGCTCTTGCCCAGACCGGAGCTCCGTACAGCATAGTTGATTGGACCACCGAGCAGAGCAGCCTTCTCTTACTACTTTTTGGACCACTAGTATTGGGCATTAGTTTTTCCAAAGCTGAGGTAGTTTTAAGGGCCTTTGCCGTAATTCTTTTGACGTGTTCCTTGAAGGAGAGCTTTCTGTCAATGGTTACTCCCAGATATGTAATTGCTTCTTTGGGAGTGATTTCTACCTCTTTAATTTTAAAAGTAATAGGTCCAACGGTTCTGTTGCCTATTAACAGTACAGCTTCTGTTTTTTGGGGAGCTAATTTTAATCTTTTTTTTCCCAGCCATTCATCCACTTGTTTCATGGCCATATTTGCGCGACTCATTATCTCTTCCTCTGTCTTCCCTATTGCAACAATGGCTAGGTCGTCGGCGAATCCTATTATTTGCACTCCGTCCGGCAAAATTAGTCTCAACACGCCGTCGTACATGATATTCCACAATGTAGGACCCAGGACTGAGCCCTGTGGAACACCACTGTACACTTCGTAATCAGCGATTTCAGAGCCAACTTCGAATAAAATTCTCCTGTTGGATAGATAGCTGCGAAGTAGTCTCAACAGGTATGGGGCAAAGTTTCTACTAGTCAGTTCTTCCATGATATTTTGCCATGCGACCGAGTTGAATGCGTTTTTCACATCGAGGGTTATCAATGCGCTAATCTTTCGTGTTGCCCGCGTGCCAGCTGAGGCATTCTCTGCTATTCCAACAACTCTCATGATAGCATCTACCGTCGACCTTCTTTCCCTGAACCCATATTGTCTGTCCGAGAGCTGTTTGCCTTTATCAAGCTCTGTCTTGATTCTATCAAGCAACATCTGTTCAAGGAGCTTTCCTGCGACATCCAGTAAGCAAATGGGGCGATAGGAGGCAGGCTCTTGTATAGGTTTTTCTCCCTTTCTTAGGAGCACCAGGTTGGCCTTTTTCCACTTTTCTGGGAAAATTCCGCTTCTTAGAATTCTGTTCATTGTTTCTAAAATGAAGTTTGGCTGGCTGTTTACCACAATTTTGATAATTTCTGGAGGAAGGTTATCTGGGCCTGGTGTTCTGCCGTTTCTAAGTCGTTTAGTGGCGCTAAGTAGTTGTTCCCTAGAGAATTCCAATACTTCGCTTACTTCAGGTAGTTCCCATTCTAGCTTTTCGTGAGTTGGAAAGAGGACCTTCACAACTTCTATCATCTGTTCCATCGTTAGTTGCACGTTCGGGTGCCTTACCTTGAGCTCCCGTGTGGCAATGGAATACGCGTCACCCCACACATTTGTGTCAATTTTGTTGCAAAGTTGTCGCCAGTGTTCCCTTTTGGCTTGGTAGATCTCAGTACGTAGCGCCTTTTTCGATGTGGAATACAAGTTTCTATGCATTTCTACTGACTCTGCGTTTGCCTTTCTTTTAAGTTTCCGCTGGTAGGTACGTCTTGCGGCAATACACGAGGCTCTCATTTCAGCGATTTTATCGCTCCACCAATATACTTGTTTTCCTTTCCTATGTTTTTTCCTCGGGACAAGAGTGGCATTACATATTCTCTCCAAGGCTGAGATTAGTTCTTCTGGGGATCGTTCGTTTGTGACGTTTACTTCCTCTTCCAGTCTATTTATAAATTTTTCTTCATTCATATTTTTTATATGCCAACCTTTGTGATTTTTGATGTAGCTCGCCAATTTGGGATAAACATCTACAGTTATTTGAAAGAATATGTACTTGTGGTCACTTAACGTTTCCCGCGTGAGTACCTGCCAGTTTTTAATGTTCCCTACCAATTTCCCCGAAGTAAGAGTTATGTCCAATATGGAGGAGCTGCTCCTGCGTTCGAAAGTGGGTGAATTTCCTATATTGCATACGTATAAGTCTAGCTCTGCCACCCAGTCCAGCACAATGTCTCCTCGCTTATCAGTAGTTGGGCATCCCCAGTATGGGGATTTCGCATTAAAGTCCCCCCCCACTACCGTAGGTTTTGTTTTGTTCCTTATTTCCTGGCTAAGCGCGGCCAGCGATAGCTCTAGTTTTTGTAGGCTGTCGTTTGGTGATAGATAGCAGCTGACTACGATTATTTCGTCGAGCTCGATCCACACAAATCCTATCCCACTTCCATAGTTTCTAACGGGTATATTTGGATTATTAAGCATAATAGCTGAATCCTTCCTTTGATCGGCGAACCAATCTCCCTTGACTGCCTTTTTGTTCGGTTCACTGATTAAGATGATATCCACTTTCATTTCATGAGCTGTGGCCTTCATTAGGTCTTGAGCAGCTCGACTGCGCATCGCGTTTATTTGCAGGAACTGTAAGGTCATTTCTGCTCATTTTTTCTGCGCCTAGCCTCCGTCAGCGCCTTTCTAAAAGCCGGGCACACTCCCGAGTGTGCTCTGTGACCCTCCACATTGCATATGGGACAAAACTCGTTTTCCTTGCAGTCCTGTGCAGTATGTCCATCACGCGCGCATCTAAGACACAACTCTTGCCTGTCCGGTCCATTGCATTCCCTGGCAAAATGTCCCGGTTGCCAGCATCTGTAGCATTTGGTGACGTTTATACGCTCCTGAATTCGGCACTGAACCATCCCTATTCTCACTCTTCTTGTTTCCACCAGAGTAGCAGCTAGAGACTTTGGGACTGCGACAGTTGCTATTTGGCTATCTCCGTATGCAGGTCTTAGATTTCTCACCTTAATTTCACCATTTTCGCCACCGGGTTGTTCTCTTATTGCCTGTATTATCTCTTCAGGTGTAGTAACTGCATCCAGGTCTTTAATGTGCAATATTACGTCTGCGGACTTGACGCGTACTTGGACCATCGGACATTTTTTTTCTAGTTCTTCTTTTAGTCCTTGGGCTTTGCCGTCTTTCAACTCCAATAATAGTTCGCCTGATTTGGTTTTCCGTGCTCTAGTGATAGCCGCTCCTGAACTTTTTGGGTCAACCTCTGTCCTTACCATTTTAAGGAGGTCAGCGTATTGCCGGCCCGCGTCTTTGATAAGAATAGCTTCCGTGTTTTTGTTTCTTACTCTACTTTTTTGTTCTTTGGACCACTGGCCATCTTGCTTTTCAGCAGATTGTGCGTCTGTGCTTTTAGTACTTGGCTTTTTTGGGCAGTATACTCTCACTTTTATGTCAGTTGTTGCAAACACAAATTCTATTAACTTCTTTGCGATTTGCCAGTCTACTTTGGCTGGCTTATGTAACGCCAAGCTCTTCCTACCATTTTTTTCACTGATGACTTTTAGCTGTTGTAGACAGTCAAATAGGTTTTTTAAGTCAGCCGTTTCCGCTGTAGGTTCTTTAGACACCATCTGGTATATGTACCGACCTGAGTTGGTAATATGGCCGGTTTCATCTGGAATCCCAATAGTGTGTCGTAAATATACTACTTTTCCTACTTCTGGTTTTTGCTTTTCTAACTCCTCCGGTCTGGCGTACGCTTCGGATAGCGCTTTGGGCACACCTTGGTCCGGGTACAGGTTCACGTCAACGCACCAGGCAATGTCCCACTCGCTGGATGTTGCCAGTGCACTGCCGTGTCCCTCCTTTACCCTGCGATATGTCATTTTGGGCCAATCTTTTGCAGCGACCGCCTTGAACTCTTCATATGTTGTTCCAGCGTCTATTTGTTGGTGAAGTTCCTCCATTTGTTTTTCTATGTCATTTTGGGCCAATCTTTTGCAGCGACCGCCTTGAACTCTTCATATGTTGTTCCAGCGTCTATTTGTTGGTGAAGTTCCTCCATTTGTTTTTCTTCCTTTTCGCTAGCTGTCTGTGTGCTAGCGTTGCAGGTTGTTGCACGTTTGTATTGTTCCTCCCTGCTCGCCTCCCTTGTTTGAACTTCAACGTCGAAGGTTAACTTCTGGATAGGCTCGAATCGGTGCTGTTCTAGCCAGCTAGCGACCGAATCGCGTGAGAAAACGTTTGCAGACTTCTTGACTCTGGTTGAAATCTCCCTAACTTCCCTTTTGGTACTTGGACTAGCCGCGATAGCCTTTTCCAAGTCATCCACCTGTTTGGTTAGAGCCCCGATAGCCTCCAGGATAGTGAAGACAATTGGGCACTCGGTCTTCTTATAAGGCTCAATAGTATCATCAGTAGAGAGTCTATCTGCCACTTTGCGCTTTTTTGTAGCCTCTCCTATGGATTGGCTCCTCATATGTCCCAATCTATTCTTTGTAGTTTCCCCTGCCACCCCCGCACTTACCAGCTTTGGTAACAAAAGAGTCCATCGCAAATCCCCTGCCACATAGGGTTTTGGATGGAATCAGTTATTAGTTGAAATGTTTAAATTAATTTTGCCGGAAGCTGGTTTCGAACCCGGCACACGCGAATCCACAGTCGTGCGTTGCACTGACTGCGCCACTACGGTTTTGTTCGACAACGCGGGCGAGAATAAATATGTTCTTAAATTTAACTGTTTTCTTTACTTCTTTTTTCTGTTCCAGCTTATTCTTATCGCCTCTTGGCGATAAAAATTTGCACAGTCACAACCTTTTTAGTTTGTTAGCTTGCAAAATCTGTGTTTAAAAACTCACCAAGCTGTATAGTAAAATATTCACAGTTTATTACACAACTAACGGAAATGAGCCTGTAGGTTTTTTTTTTTTAGCTTGTTTTTTTTCCTAAGGAATTGGTTATAATAGTTTATATAAAATAAATTAAAATAACTAAAAAACAAAATCGGGCTGGAGAAATTGAATGAGCGAGCAGTTTTTTTACCGCCGCTTAGCAACAGTTTTAATTGCAACGCAAGCAATCAACTTTATATTCACGTAAAAAGGTGGAAATTTAAAAAGAAAATAATAATTAAAAAACTTAAAATATCAAATAATTAATCAATTAACCAGACCTGGATTTACTGTTTACCCACTGTATACAGTCACTATTTCAGGCACTATAGATTAACAGGCACTATTTCCTCACCCACTCACTAACACACGTCCGTCTCCGTCAACGACTCGAACGAGACTGTGTCTAGTCTTGTCTGTCTAGTCTTGTCTGTCTAGTCTTGTCTGTCTAGTCTTGTCTGTCTAGTCTTGTCTGTCTAGTCTTGTCTGTCTAGTCTTGTCTGTCTAGTCTTGTCTGTCTAGTCTTGTCTGTCTAGTCTTGTCTGTCTAGTCTTGTCTGTCTAGTCTTGTCTGTCTAGTCTTGTCTGTCTAGTCTTGTCTGTCTAGTCTTGTCTGTCTAGTCTTGTCTGTCTAGTCTTGTCTGTCTAGTCTTGTCTGTCTAGTCTTGTCTGTCTAGTCTTGTCTGTCTAGTCTTGTCTGTCTAGTCTTGTCTGTCTAGTCTTGTCTGTCTAGTCTTGTCTGTCTACTCTTGTCTGTCTAGTCTTGTCTGTTTAGTCATCGTGTGCTTAGGTAGGTCATACAGATCATTATTAAACCTTGTTTGCCGTTGGTTTGGTTTGTGGAAACCTATGAAGAGATGTCTGTGTTTGATGACAAATAGTATACTCTCATATATATATATATATATATATTTATTTATATATATATATATATATATATATATATATATATATATATATATATATATATATATATGAATGAGAGTATGTGCCTGTCGTTGTAAGGATGTTGGCTCTTTTGAAATGGCGATTCTCTGAATTTTAGGTTATTGAGAATTCTTAGTGCCTATTACCCCAGAACATTATTTCAAACCTCAGATGGGCGGAAAAATTTGCAAAATATACTAATCTGAGGGCATCCACATCTACATATCGCTGAAGGACTCTTAATTGCTTTGTTCAGTTTTTTCGTTAGATGATCTATATGTGTTGTCCAGTCCATGGTGTGGTCGATATATAGTCCTAAAATTCTTACAGATTTCTCCAAGATCATAGTTTCCATCCCCATTATGATTTCATGTGGGAAAATAGTTGTACACCGTTTTGTTTTGAATATGATCAGCTTTGTTTTATCCTTGTTTTATCCTTGGTTTGACAATTAGTGTGTTTTTGTGGAACCATGCAGTCGTGGATGACATTGCGTGAATTGCATTTCGACTTATATCATCACTGGTTTTTCTGATTTTTAAAAGTGTGGTGTCGTCCGCATAATTAACCATCATATGCTGTGGAGAGATGACTGCTAGGGGCAGATCGTTTATTGAAATTGTGAACAGCAGCGGTCCTATTATGCTTCCCTGAAGAATACCGATATTAATTTCCCTTGAACTGGATTTCACTGGACCGCAGGGAGTGTCAAGCCTAGTGATGTGTTTTCTATTATTCAGATATGACTTTATCCAATCCAATGCCACTCTTCTAAAAAAATTTTGCAAAGCTTGTTTAGTAAAATGGTGTGGTCTACTATCATATGGCTTAGACACATCCAGTAACATTCCAAGTGGGATATTATGTTCTTCCAATTGATTTGTTCATTGTGTTATAAATTGATAACACGCCGTCTCTATACTTCTCCCCTTCATGAAGCCATGTTGGTTTTGGTTGATTAAATTATTTTTCTCTAAAAATGAAGATATTCGAACACAAAAAAGTTTTTCAAGAACCTTGGAAAAAACGCAGAGAATACTTATCGGTCTATAATTTGCTATATCTGTTTTATCGCCGGCTTTGTGTATTGGGATAATTTCGGCTATTTTCAGGGCATCCGGGAATTTACCTGCATTAAATATATTATTTATGATCGATTTTAGTGGAATTAGGATAGATGGGAGAATATATTTTATAACACTTGCTGGTATTTCGTCATGACCCAGACGTTTGTTATTTTTTAGATCCAACAGGACGTTTTATAATTCCTTACTTGTTATTGCTTTGAGGAACATTGTCTTTCTATTTTCCAATATGTTATCACTATATTCCACAATTGGTAGATTATTGGAGTTTAAGTGAGTTACTCTTTCTATGAAAAAGTTATTGATATGTGTAGCACTTTTAAAAGGTTCTTTGTTATTATTAGGATATGATTAATTTGCTTTTTTTAACTGTGTTAATTTTCTGAAATTCTTCTGAATTTCTTTTTATAAAGTGTCTTCAATTCAGAGATGTGTTAAGACAAAATTTGAAATAGTTCCAGGTTCTTTTGCATCTTGACTAAATTGGGATCTGTGAATACTTGTCGATACGTTAGTTTGCTAATAACTACTGCTTTAGGAAAAGCGTCGTTGAAATGTTTCAAGAAGATTATCTCGTTACAGTTGAGTTGAAGTACTTCATTCCATGACACCTCCTGCTTACTGTTACTAAATTGTTGCAGATTTTCTTGATTATAGATCCTAATCTGCTTGTAATTGCGGTTTGGCCCTTTGTAATCTTTGGTTATCACGCTGTATGTTGAATGTGTGTTCACAATGATGTTATCTATGCATGTACCCGTGGCCGGGTGACTTACTTCCTTTGATGTAGGTACAGCATTAAAAGATGTTCATAGTGATATAAATTGTTGACTAAACTTAGTTGTTTTTAGTAAATTTATGTTAAAATCGCCTGCAATTATGTATTGTTTTTGTTCTTTCGATACTAGGCATAGTAATTCATGTAGTTTCTCTATAAATAAAATGTTATTTGTCAAGGGAGCTCTGTATATAGCCACTACTATGAGATCCCTTTCATTTATAATTGTCTCTATTGCTGCGCATTCAAATAAAGATTGTTCTGCAATGCTATTTATATCGATTCTAGTCTTTACTAATGATCCCTTTTTAGTGTAAATTGCTACTCCTCCATGTTCACGTTGTTTTCTGCAGGAATGAGTGGACAGATCGAAATTCTTTATTCTAAGAATCTCCAGTTCTTCGACGCTTTTCCAGTGCTCGGTTAACACCATACCATGGCTCTGCAGTCGGTATTCTTTTCCAACACATATTCCAGCCTATCAATTGCATTTCCTATTGATTGCGCATTCTGGTTTATTATAAGGACGTTGCTGCTTGATCTATTATTTTTTGACGATTGTTTTATTAATGTTTCTGAGGTATAATTCTGAATTATTTTCTCTCGGCTGTTTTCTCTAGCCTCAGTAAAAAACGATTAAAGGCCGAATTACGGGGCCATAGATCGGGTTTAGTATTTTTTTCTGAGTCTTCTATTGGTACTGACGCTTTAAAATATGAGTACTCATTTGGTTGTTTAGCCGTCAGCTTTACAACCGAAACCCGATTAAAATTATTATTGTTTAAATATAGAATTATATCATTTTCAGAAAGTTTCGGGTCGAGCCGGTATACATGCAAGTGATAGTATCTTGTAGCTGATTTTATTTGTGTTCCATCTTCATTGTTCTGTTTCTTTCTGAGGTTTCCCATTCAACTTCGTTTACAATATTATTTACTTGATTATTGACTTTTCTTTTGGTGCGTTCGTCTTTTTAAGAAATTATTATTTTTTGCCTTATCGGGCTGTTCGCTGGGACCGCCGTCGCTGATAGTAAATACAGCGCTCTCCGTATCGTTTAATTCTTGCGGGTTCTCTCGTGCTCTCAAGCGATAGATTTAACAATTTATTATTATTTTCCGTCATAAACTTTATTTGTTCTGTCAATTCCGCAATAACCATTTGCAAGGGCTCAACATGCTTTTGAATTAACCCCGACAGGTTGTTAAAATATCAAATTGTTTACTGGAGGGATAATTAATCTTAATTCTCTTGCCATAATTATAGATATACAATCTATCAATCTATTTAAACTTATTTAAAAAAAAACTTCACGGAGTGTCTGCTCGATTTTATTCACTATGATTAACTTTCTCACTTTAATTTCACCGACGTCTGCTCGGCTCGAGTGCTGCGACGAGACTGTCTAGTCTTGTCTGTCTAGTCTTGTCTGTTTAGTCTTGTCTGTCTACTTTTGTCTGTCTAGTCTTGTCTGTCTAGTCTTGCCTGTCCAGTCTTGTCTGTCCAGTCTTGTCTGTCTAGTCTAGTCTGTCTAGTCTTGTCTGCCTAGTCTTGTCTGTCTAGTCTTGTCTGTCTAGTCTTGTCTGTCTAGCCTTGTCTGTCTAGTCTTGTCTGTCTAGTCTTGTCTGTCTAGTCTTGTCTGTCTAGTCTTGTCTGTCTAGTCTTGTCTGTCTAGTCTTGTCAGTCTAGTCTTGTCTGTCTAGTCTTGTCTGTCTAGTCTTGTCTGTCTAGTCTTGTCTGTCTAGTCTTGACTGTCTAGTCTTGCCTGTCTAGTCTTGTCTGTCTAGTCTTGTCTGTCTAGCCTTGTCTGTCTAGTCTTGTCTGTCTAGTCTTGTCTGTCTAGTCTTGTCTGTCTAGTCTTGTCTGTCTAGTCTTGTCTGTCTAGTCTTGTCTGTCTAGTCTTGTCTGTCTAGTCTTGTCTGTCTAGTCTTGTCTGTCTAGTCTTGTCTGTCTAGTCTTGTCTGTCTAGTCTTGTCTGTCTAGTCTTGTCTGTCTAGTCTTGTCTGTCTAGTCTTGTCTGTCTAGTCTTGTCTGTCTAGTCTTGTCTGTCTAGTCTTGTCTGTCTAGTCCTGTCTGTCTAGTCTTGTCTGTCTAGTCTTGTCTGTCTAGTCTTGTCTGTCTAGTCTTGTCTGTCTAGTCTTGTCTGTCTAGTCTTATCTGTCTAGTCTTGTCTGTCTAGTCTTGTCTGTCTAGTCTTGTCTGTCTAGTCTTGTCTGTCTAGTCTTGTCTGTCTAGTCTTGTCTGTCTAGTCTTGTCTGTCTAGTCTTGTCTGTCTAGTCTTGTCTGTCTAGTCTTGTCTGTCTAGTCTTGTCTGTCTAGTCTTGTCTGTCCAGTCTTGTCTGTCTAGTCTTGTCTGTCTAGTCTTGTTTGTCTAGTCTTGTCTGTCTAGTCTTGTCTGTCTAGTCTTGTCTGTCTAGTTTTGTCTGTCTAGTCTTGTCTGTCTAGTCTTGTCTGTCTAGTCTTGTCTGTCTAGTCTAGTCTTGTCTGTCTAGTCTTGTCTGTCTAGCATGTCTGTCTAGTCTTGTCTGTCTAGTCTTGTCTGTCTAGTCTTGTCTGTCTAGTCTTGTCTGTCTAGTCTTGTCTGTCCAGTCTTCAGAAATTCAGAAATCAAACCTAAAGCAAACATAAAATATCTTGGAATTGTAATCGACAAGTGTTTGTCTTTTAAAGAGCATATTAATATGGCAGCAGAGCGAGCAATAAAAACCAGTTCTGCCCTCGAAAAACTTATTCCCAATGTTGGAGGGCCTAGGAGCAGCAAACGCAGGTTGCTCAGCGCAGTTGCCCAGTCTGCGATGTTGAACGGTGCCCCTATCTGGGCGGAAGCCACCAATAAAAACAATATTGGAAAACTAGCAGCTTATCAGAGAAAACTGGCTCTGCGTGTATGTAGGGCCTATCGGACAGTGTCCAGAGATGCAGCGTTAGTTATCTCAGGCATTCCGCCAATAGACTTTTAAATCAGGCTAAGGAAATACCTACATTATGCTTCCAAAGACATAACAAGAAACAAGGCAAACGATAACCTCTTAAGGGAATGGCAGCAAGCGTGGAATATGACACAAAAAGGCGAGTGGACAAGGATACTCATCCCCAATATAGAGACATGGTACGGACGAAAACATGGAGAAATAAACTACCACCTAACCCAAATCCTCACGGGCCATGGATTCTTTAATGAATTCCGCCACAACATCGGGAGGGCATCAGATCCAGACTGTATATAATGCGGACAACTAGACAACGTAATCCATACGCTATACGAATGCCCGAGATGGGACAAAGAACGCAAGGATATAGCAATTGACAACTTTAATCCAAGGAATACAGTTGAAAAAATGCTACAATCACAAGAAGACTGGGACACTATAAACGGCATGATCAACAAGATCCTATCCCAAAAAGAAGCTGATGAACGTCTCTGGAGAAAGAGGAAAACAACCTAAACAGCCACAAATCCCAGCTACCATGTACTGCGATAGAAGACACAAACACATTTAACATAATTTATTGTACATTAATTTTATTGTATTTAAATATATGACAACCGACACCCTGAATGTAAATGCTACAAGCGGTCCCAGGGTGCTCAGGGTTAAAATAAAAGAAAAAAAAAGTCTTGTCTGTCTAGTCTTGTTTGTCTAGTCTTGTCTGTCTAGTACTGTCTGTCTAGTCTTGTCTGTCTAGTCTTGTCTGTCTAGTCTTGTCTGTCTAGTCTTTACTGTCTAGTCTTGTCTGTCTAGTCTTGTCTGTCTAGTCTTGTCTGTCTAGTCTTGTCTATCTAGTCTTGTCTGTCTAGTCATGTCTGTCTAGTCTTGTCTGTCTAGTCTTGTCTGTCTAGTCTTGTCTGTCTAGTCTTGTCTGTCTAGTCTTGTCTGTCTAGTCTTGTCTGTCTAGTCTTGTCTGTCTAGTCTTGTCTGTCTAGTCTTGTCTGTCTAGTCTTGTCCGTCTAGTCTTGTCTGTCTAGTCTTGTCTGTCTAGTCTTGTCTGTCTAGTCTTGTCTGTCTAGTCTTGTCTGTCTAGTCTTGTCTGTCTAGTCTTGTCTGTCTAGTCTTGTCTGTCTAGTCTTGTCTGTCTAGTCTTGTCTGTCTAGTCTTGTCTGTCAAGTCTTGTCTGTCTAGTCTTGTCTGTCTAGTCTTGTCTGTCTAGTCTTGTCTGTCTAGTCTTGTCTGTCTAGTCTTGTCTGTCTAGTCTTGTCTGTCTAGTCTTGTCTGTCTAGTCTTGTCTGTCTAGTCTTGTCTGTCTAGTCTTGTCTGTCTAGTCTTGTCTGTCTAGTCTTGTCTGTCTAGTCTTGTCTGTCTAGTCTTGTCTGTCTAGTCTTGTCTGTCTAGTCTTGTCTGTCTAGTCTTGTCTGTCTAGTCTTGTCTGTCTAGTCTTGTCTGTCTAGTCTTGTCTGTCTAGTCTTGTCTGTCTAGTCTTGTCTGTCTAGTCTTGTCTGTCTAGTCTTGTCTGTCTAGTCTTGTCTGTCTAGTCTTGTCTGTCTAGTCTTGTCTGTCTAGTCTTGTCTGTCTAGTCTTGTCTGTCTAGTCTTGTCTGTCTAGTCTTGTCTGTCTAGTCTTGTCTGTCTAGTCTTGTCTGTCTAGTCTTGTCTGTCTAGTCTTGTCTGTCTAGTCTTGTCTGTCTAGTCTTGTCTGTCTAGTCTTGTCTGTCTAGTCTTGTCTGTCTAGTCTTGTCTGTCTAGTCTTGTCTGTCTAGTCTTGTCTGTCTAGTCTTGTCTGTCTAGTCTTGTCTGTCTAGTCTTGTCTGTCTAGTCTTGTCTGTCTAGTCTTGTCTGTCTAGTCTTGTCTGTCTAGTCTTGTCTGTCTAGTCTTGTCTGTCTAGTCTTGTCTGTCTAGTCTTGTCTGTCTAGTCTTGTCTGTCTAGTCTTGTCTGTCTAGTCTTGTCTGTCTAGTCTTGTCTGTCTAGTCTTGTCTGTCTAGTCTTGTCTGTCTAGTCTTGTCTGTCTAGTCTTGTCTGTCTAGTCTTGTCTGTCTAGTCTTGTCTGTCTAGTCTTGTCTGTCTAGTCTTGTCTGTCTAGTCTTGTCTGTCTAGTCTTGTCTGTCTAGTCTTGTCTGTCTAGTCTTGTCTGTCTAGTCTTGTCTGTCTAGTCTTGTCTGTCTAGTCTTGTCTGTCTAGTCTTGTCTGTCTAGTCTTGTCTGTCTAGTCTTGTCTGTCTAGTCTTGTCTGTCTAGTCTTGTCTGTCTAGTCTTGTCTGTCTAGTCTTGTCTGTCTAGTCTTGTCTGTCTAGTCTTGTCTGTCTAGTCTTGTCTGTCTAGTCTTGTCTGTCTAGTCTTGTCTGTCTAGTCTTGTCTGTCTAGTCTTGTCTGTCTAGTCTTGTCTGTCTAGTCTTGTCTGTCTAGTCTTGTCTGTCTAGTCTTGTCTGTCTAGTCTTGTCTGTCTAGTCTTGTCTGTCTAGTCTTGTCTGTCTAGTCTTGTCTGTCTAGTCTTGTCTGTCTAGTCTTGTCTGTCTAGTCTTGTCTGTCTAGTCTTGTCTGTCTAGTCTTGTCTGTCTAGTCTTGTCTGTCTAGTCTTGTCTGTCTAGTCTTGTCTGTCTAGTCTTGTCTGTCTAGTCTTGTCTGTCTAGTCTTGTCTGTCTAGTCTTGTCTGTCTAGTCTTGTCTGTCTAGTCTTGTCTGTCTAGTCTTGTCTGTCTAGTCTTGTCTGTCTAGTCTTGTCTGTCTAGTCTTGTCTTTTTTTTTTTTTTTTTTTTTTTTTTCAGAGAGGAGGGGGAATGCATTGTTGCACACCGGATATTCAAACCCGTGTAGTGTGGGGCTCTCTGATCGAGTTCTTCGTGACCAGCATACCCACTAAACCCCCTCCTCTGTCTCAACACTACACTCCACCCGGAACTGCGTGAGCATTACTTCAGGTGGGTGGTGGTGTTTGTACCAATTGTTTCCTTACTGTTATTTTCATTGTCCTTTACTCGTTTCGATATCGTCTTTCGTCTTCTGTCGTATTAGTTATGCAGTTGTGTGATAAACCATTTTTCGGTCTTTTCGTCACATATCTAGTCGTCCATGTTAGCTTCTTTGTGTTTCGTGTGATATTATAATCGCCTTCCATTCTCTCTCCATTTGTTCTTTTCCCAACATGATTTCGGTTATGTAAGCTTGTACTGCATCCCAGTTATGCTCACTCTCTAACATAACTTCTATGATGTTCTGTTCTTCTAGTTTTGTACCGCCTAGTGTCTCCGCGAGTCGAGTTCTTTCGTTCTCTGATTCTGTACACATGAAGATAGTGTGTTGTGCGTCGTCTGGGATATGACCGCAATAAAAACACTCCGCCGTGTCTCTTTTTTTAAACCGTTCGAGGTACGCGTTGAAGCATCCATGACCAGTGAGTGCTTGTGTAAGATGGTAACTCATATGTCCGTGTGACCTTTCATACCATGCTGTTACGTTAGGGATAAGTCTGTATGTCCACCTGCCACTAGTGTCGTTATCCCATCTTGTCTGCCATCGGTCCATGAGTCTCTTACGTGCTCTCTCCTTAGCGGCTGCTCTTTCGTGTTTTACTTCTTTTTTCGCCCTGTGTTGTTGCAGGTCTTCGTAGACTTCTTGTTTCTCGCGAA
Source organism: Phosphuga atrata (assembly GCA_944588485.1). Lineage (NCBI taxonomy): Eukaryota > Metazoa > Arthropoda > Insecta > Coleoptera > Silphidae > Phosphuga > Phosphuga atrata. Next base: position 81,180 of record CALYMW010000453.1, read on the forward strand.
TCAGTAAGTCTATTGGGGGTGTGCTTGCAAGTACCAGCGCCGCGGCCTCCGAAACCGTTCTGTAGGCAGAAATTACTCTTAGAGCACTTCTTCTTTGTACTCCTGTAAGTAGTTTTCTCGCTCCAATCTTTTTCGTTACGCCCGCCCATATTTCCGCCGCGTAGAGAATTTTTGAGTGTACCACATTGTTGAGAAGTTTCCGTTTTAATTCCCTCGGTCCTCCAATGTTCGGCATCAACCTTACCAAAGCTGTCACTGTAGACGCTGCCTTTTTCGATGTTTTGGCTATATGGTCTGTGTATCTCAGACCGCTATCGAGTTGGACGCCAAGGTACCTCAATGATTTCGATAGAGGGATATTTTGCCCTTCCAGAACGAGTTTCGGTGGGGTGAATAGTCTTTTATCCGTGATAAGTATCGCTTCTGTTTTATGAACTGCCATTGTTAGACCCTGCTCTTTTAACCAATTATTTGCCCGCCGAAGGGTTTCGTTAGTTGCTAGTTCTAGTGTACTTATTTCCTTTGCAGTCACTACCACCGCGGCGTCATCTGCGAACCCAACTATTTGCGCTGTTCTAGGCAAGTCTAGGTTTAGCAAGCCATCGTACATAATGTTCCACAAGAATGGTGCCAATACCGATCCTTGTGGGACACCCGCCGTTACCTCATACTCAACTTCACCTTCGTCCGTGTGGTATATCAACCGTCGGTCGTTCAAGTAGCTGCTTATCATCTTTCTCAAGTATTCTGGTGTCTGTCTTGATGCTAATGCCTTCATGATTACATCCCACCTTGCTGAATTAAAGGCGTTTTTAACGTCAAGGGTCACTAATGCACAATAACCTTTCGATTGCCGTGTTCCATTTTTGACCTTTTCTGCTGCTCTAATTACTTCAGCAATAGCGTCCACGGTTGATCGACCTTTTCGAAAACCATACTGCCATTGGGACAGTCCTCCGTTGTTTTCGATATATGTCTCAAGTCTCCTAAGTATTAGTCTTTCAAAAAGTTTCCCTATGTTGTCCAGGAGGCATATCGGTCGGTATGACGATGGTGCTTCTAATGGTTTGTCCCCTTTTCTCAGTAAGACGAGTTTTTGTCTTTTCCATTGCGTAGCGAAAATTCCCTTTCGAAGACACGCATTGTAAGTTTCCAGCAACAACTCTGGCCACATTTCCACCACTTCTGTGATGATCTCATTTGGAATATTGTCTGGACCAGGTGCTTTCCCTGACAGTAATCGTTTCCTTGCCTCAAAGATCTCCTCTACGCTGAAAGGTGTTACGAGATTTTCAGTGGTTTGCCATTTTTCTGCCGGTCTTCGTTCGTGAACTGGAAATAGTGTGGTAACTATTTCTCTCATCCGTTGTGGGCACGATATCTCAGGTATCAGTTGTCTACCCAATAGTTTTTTCGTAGCAATTCGATATGGGAGGCCCCATGGGTCTTCATTTATGGATTGGCAAAGTTCGAGCCAGCATTTCTGTTTGCTATTTTTGATGGCCATGCGCAATTCCTTTCTCGCTTTTTTGAAATTCGCGTCTAGGTCCACTTCTTGTCCAGCCATCCTGTCTGTTGTGCTTTGCCGCCGTCTTCTGTGGCGTTGGGCGGACCTGCGTGCCGTAACGTACTTCTTCCTTAGATTATTGATTTCAGCGTTCCACCAGTAAACTGACTTTTTCCATTTGAGGCAAATTTGCGCTTTGGCATCGAAGCATCACACGCTGTTGTAATGGTTTCGATCGCATATTCTACAAGTCCATCTACGTCACCTATCTCTGAGAGTCTTTGCAACTCTCCATGCGTCTTGGCTACTTCCAGTTTCGCTCTTAGCTGAGTGCTATCGAGTTTCTTCACCAGCCATCCGTTTCTGTTTCCATGTTCGATGGTAGTGTTTCTCTGTTGACTCTTTGGTTTCGTTTTCAGGCTAAATTCCAGATACTGGTGGTCGCTAAGGGTGGCGTCCTCTAGTACTCTCCACCTCTCCACCCTAGGCGCGATGCCTTCCGATGTTAATGTAACGTCAATAACCGATCCGGTATTTCCTCTTCGGAATGTAAAAGAGTTTCCCTCGTTAAGGATCACTAGGTCCAGCCTCGCTATCATTTCAGACAGAACTTCGCCTCTTCTATCCATAATTCTTGAGCCCCATTCTGGTGATTTGCAATTAAAAGCACCTGCCAAAAGAACTTCACTGTTCGCCGATCTCAGATTCTCTTCCAGCTCATCTATCTGCCTTAGGAAATCTTCGTGGTCAATATTTGGGGAGATATAGCAGCTATATACTCTTAAACCTTCGATATCGATCCATACAAAGTTGGATGTCTGCTTACTAACTTCCCTGATTCGTAGGTTCTGATTTAGCACGGCGATTGCTGCTCTACCTGTCTCATCCTGGAACCATGAGCCTGTATCCAGACATCTATATTGCTCGCTGATTATTAGCACATCCGTACATTTTTCCGCAGCAGTCTGTAGCATGAGATCCTGTGCTTCGCGGCCTCTTCCTAAGTTTATCTGAAGAAACTTCGTCATTACTTCGTTTTCTTTAATGCCTCCTGGAATGACTGACATCTTATACCGCCAAGGGTGTGTTTCGCGTCTCTTTTTTTTTCATTACAGACTGCGCAGAAGGCTTCCTCTTTGCAATCTTTCGCAAAGTGGTCTTGCTTTCCACAAAGACGGCACGATTTGGATCTGTCTGTCCCTTTGCAGTGTAGTACTATGTGACCAAATCCTTGGCAGCGGAAGCATCGAATAACGTCTGGCTTCTGTCTAACTCTGCATAAAATCCATCCTACTTTGATTTTGCCAGTTTTCAGCAGTCTTTCTGCAATTTTCTTCGATGTTGTCACTACTGCTGTTTGAGTCCCACTGAAACCTTTTCTAAGTGATCGCACTTTCACTGAATCTGGGGAGGTTTTTTCTACTACCGCTAATATGGCGGCAGTCACATCCGCTTCCTCTGTAATCTCATCTAGATCCCGGATCTCGATTATGCAGTTCCGTGTCATGGTCCGCACAGTTGCCTGCTTTCCCAAGAGTTTGGCTACCTGAGTTCTCAAGGTTCCAACATTCCCTTTTTTAATTTTTAACAATAGTTCGTTCTTTTGTGTCCGCCTTATCCCTAAAATTTCAACTCCGCATTTTTCTGGATCTATGTTTTTTTTAATTCTTCGTAATGTGTCTTCGTATGAGACACCTTCCGCTGGTTTAATTGTTAATGCCTCCGGCTGTGTAGTGTGGATTTGGTTTTCATGTGGTATTTTCGTGTTCGTCTTGTCACGATTTTCTCTTTTTTTTTCTCTCCACTATTTGCCAGTTTTGATCTTCCGCTAATGTCTCAGTTTGGTTTTCCAAAACGTTTTGTATCGGTACGACTTCTTTCCTTTTTGGGGGTGTTTTTACTTGCGCTGGGTGTACTTGTGCTGGGTCTATGTACTTACGTAGCATGTCTGCGTATGACACCCCTTTCTTT
>CALYMW010000454.1:0-40252 GCA_944588485.1 Phosphuga atrata
TAGTCTTGTCTGTCTAGTCTTGTCTGTCTAGTCTTGTCTGTCTAGTCTTGTCTGTCTAGTCTTGTCTGTCTAGTCTTGTCTGTCTAGTCTTGTCTGTCTAGTCTTGTCTGTCTAGTCTTGTCTGTCTAGTCTTGTCTGTCTAGTCTTGTCTGTCTAGTCTTGTCAGTCTAGTCTTGTCTGTCTAGTCTTGTCTGTCTAGTCTTGTCTGTCTAGTCTTGTCTGTCTAGTCTTGTCTGTCTAGTCTTGTCTGTCTAGTCTTGTCTGTCTAGTCTTGTCTGTCTAGTCTTGTCTGTCTAGTCTTGTCTGTCTAGTCTTGTCTGTCTAGTCTTGTCTGTCTAGTCTTGTCTGTCTAGTCTTGTCTGTCTAGTCTTGTCGGTCTAGTCTTGTCTGTCTAGTCTTGTCTGTCTAGTCTTGTCTGTCTAGTCTTGTCTGTCTAGTCTTGTCTGTCTAGTCTTGTCTGTCTAGTCTTGTCTGTCTAGTCTTGTCTGTCTAGTCTTGTCTGTCTAGTCTTGTCTGTCTAGTCTTGTCTGTCTAGTCTTGTCTGTCTAGTCTTGTCTGTCTAGTCTTGTCTGTCTAGTCTTGTCTGTCTAGTCTAGTCTGTCTAGTCTTGTCTGTCTAGTCTTGTCTGTCTAGTCTTGTCTGTCTAGTCTTGTCTGTCTAGTCTTGTCTGTCTAGTCTTGTCTGTCTAGTCTTGTCTGTCTAGTCTTGTCTGTCTAGTCTTGTCTGTCTAGTCTTGTCTGTCTAGTCTTGTCTGTCTAGTCTTGTCTGTCTAGTCTTGTCTGTCTAGTCTTGTCTGTCTAGTCTTGTCTGTCTAGTCTTGTCTGTCTAGTCTTGTCTGTCTAGTCTTGTCTGTCTAGTCTTGTCTGTCTAGTCTTGTCTGTCTAGTCTTGTCTGTCTAGTCTTGTCTGTCTAGTCTTGTCTGTCTAGTCTTGTCTGTCTAGTCTTGTCTGTCTAGTCTTGTCTGTCTAGTCTTGTCTGTCTAGTCTTGTCTGTCTAGTCTTGTCCTTCTAGTCTTGTCTGTCTAGTCTTGTCTGTCTAGTCTTGTCTGTCTAGTCTTGTCTGTCTAGTCTTGTCTGTCTAGTCTTGTCTGTCTTGTCTTGTCTGTCTAGTCTTGTCTGTCTAGTCTTGTCTGTCTAGTCTTGTCTGTCTAGTCTTGTCTATCTAGTCTTGTCTGTCTAGTCTTGTCTGTCTAGTCTTGTCTGTCTAGTCTTGTCTGTCAAGTCTTGTCTGTCTAGTCTTGTCTGTCTAGTCTTGTCTGTCTAGTCTTGTCTGTCTAGTCTTGTCCGTCTAGTCTTGTCTGTCTAGTCTTGTCTGTCTAGTCTTGTCTGTCTAGTCTTGTCTGTCTAGTCTTGTCTGTCTAGTATTGTCTGTCTAGTTTTGTCTGTCTAGTCTTGTCTGTCTAGTCTTGTCTGTCTAGTCTTGTCTGTCTAGTCTTGTCTGTCTAGTCTTGTCTGTCTAGTCTTGTCTGTCTAGTCTTGTCTGTCTAGTCTTGTCTGTCTATTCTTGTCTGTCTAGTCTTGTCTGTCTAGTCTTGTCTGTCTAGTCTTGTCTGTCTAGTCTTGTCTGTCTAGTCTTGTCTGTCTAGTCTTGTCTGTCTAGTCTTGTCTGTCTAGTCTTGTCTGTCTAGTCTTGTCTGTCTAGTCTTGTCTGTCTAGTCTTGTCTGTCTAGTCTTGTCTGTCTAGTCTTGTCTGTCTAGTCTTGTCTGTCTAGTCTTGTCTGTCTAGTCTTGTCTGTCTAGTCTTGTCTGTCTAGTCTTGTCTGTCTAGTCTTGTCTGTCTAGTCTTGTCTGTCTAGTCTTGTCTGTCTAGTCTTGTCTGTCTAGTCTTGTCTGTCTAGTCTTGTCTGTCTAGTCTTGTCTGTCTAGTCTTGTCTGTCTAGTCTTGTCTGTCTAGTCTTGTCTGTCTAGTCTGTCTGTCTTGTCTGTCTAGTCTTGTCTGTCTAGTCTTGTCTGTCTAGTCTTGTCTGTCTAGTCTTGTCTGTCTAGTCTTGTCTGTCTAGTCTTGTCTGTCTTGTCTTGTCTGTCTAGTCTTGTCTGTCTAGTCTTGTCTGTCTAGTCTTGTCTGTCTAGTCTTGTCTGTCTAGTCTTGTCTGTCTAGTCTTGTCTGTCTAGTCTTGTCTGTCTAGTCTTGTCTGTCTAGTCTTGTCTGTCTAGTCTTGTCTGTCTAGTCTTGTCTGTCTAGTCTTGTCTGTCTAGTCTTGTCTGTCTAGTCTTGTCTGTCTTGTCTGTCTAGTCTTGTCTGTCTAGTCTTGTCTGTCTAGTCTTGTCTGTCTAGTCTTGTCTGTCTAGTCTTGTCTGTCTAGTCTTGTCTGTCTAGTCTTGTCTGTCTAGTCTTGTCTGTCTAGTCTTGTCTGTCTAGTCTTGTCTGTCTAGTCTTGTCTGTCTAGTCTTGTCTGTCTAGTCTTGTCTGTCTAGTCTTGTCTGTCTAGTCTTGTCTGTCTAGTCTTGTCTGTCTAGTCTTGTCTGTCTAGTCTTGTCTGTCTAGTCTTGTCTGTCTAGTCTTGTCTGTCTAGTCTTGTCTGTCTAGTCTTGTCTGTCTAGTCTTGTCTGTCTAGTCTTGTCTGTCTAGTCTTGTCTGTCTAGTCTTGTCTGTCTAGTCTTGTCTGTCTAGTCTTGTCTGTCTAGTCTTGTCTGTCTAGTCTTGTCTGTCTAGTCTTGTCTGTCTAGTCTTGTCTGTCTAGTCTTGTCTGTCTAGTCTTTTCTGTCTAGTCTTGTCTGTCTAGTCTTGTCTGTCTAGTCTTGTCTGTCTAGTCTTGTCTGTCTAGTCTTGTCTGTCTAGTCTTGTCTGTCTAGTCTTGTCTGTCTAGTCTTGTCTGTCTAGTCTTGTCTGTCTAGTCTTGTCTGTCTAGTCTTGTCTGTCTAGTCTTGTCTGTCTAGTCTTGTCTGTCTAGTCTTGTCTGTCTAGTCTTGTCTGTCTAGTCTTGTCTGTCTAGTCTTGTCTGTCTAGCCTTGTCTGTCTAGTCTTGTCTGTCTAGTCTTGTCTGTCTAGTCTTGTCTGTCTAGCCTTGTCTGTCAAGTCTTGTCTGTCTAGTCTTGTCTGTCTAGTGTTGTCTGTCTAGTCTTGTCTGTCTAGTCTTGTCTGTCCAGTCTTGTCTGTCTAGTCTTGTCTGTCTGGTCTTGTCTGTCTAGTCTTGTCTGTCTAGCCTTGTCTGTCTAGTCTTGTCTGTCTAGTCTTGTCTGTCTAGTCTTGTCTGTCTAGTCTTGTCTGTCTAGTCTTGTTTGTCTAGTCTTGTCTGTCTAGTCTTGTCTGTCTAGTCTAGTCTGTCTAGTCTTGTCTGTCTAGTCTTGTCTGTCTAGTCTTGTCCGTCTAGTCTTGTCTGTCTAGCCTTGTCTGTCTAGTCTTGTCTGTCTAGACTTGTCTCTCTAGTCTTGTCTGTCTAGTCTTGTCTGTCTAGTCTTGTCCGTCTAGTCTTGTCCGTCTAGTCTTGTCTGTCTAGTCTTGTCTGCCTAGTCTTGTCTGTCTAGTGTTGTCTGTCTAGCCTTGTCTGTCTTGTCTTGTCTGTCTAGTCTTGTCTGTCTAGTCTTGTCTGTCTAGTCTTGTCTGTCTAGTCTTGTCTGTCTAGTCTTGTCTGTCTAGTCTTGTCTGTCTAGTCTTGTCTGTCTAGTCTTGTCTGTCTAGTCTTGTCTGTCTAGTCTTGTCTGTCTAGTCTTGTCTGTCTAGTCTTGTCTGTCTAGTCTTGTCTGTCTAATCTTGTCTGTCTAGTCTTGTCTGTCTAGTCTTGTCTGTCTCGTCTTGTCTGTCTAGTCTTGTCTGTCTAGTCTTGTCTGTCTAGTCTTGTCTGTCTAGTCTTGTCTGTCTAGTCTTGTCTGTCTAGTCTTGTCTGTCTAGTCTTTTCTGTCTAGTCTTGTCTGTCTAGTCTTGTCTGTCTAGTCTTGTCTGTCTAGTCTTGTCTGTCTAGTCTTGTCTGTCTAGTCTTGTCTGTCTAGTCTTGTCTCTCTAGTCTTGTCTGTCTAGTCTTGTCTCTCTAGTCTTGTCTGTCTAGTCTTGTCTGTCTAGTCTTGTCTGTCTAGTTTTGTCTGTCTAGTCTTGTCTGTCTAGTCTTGTCTGTCTAGTCTTGTCTGTCTAGTCTTGTCTGTCTAGTCTTGTCTGTCTAGTCTTGTCTGTCTAGTCTTGTCTGCCTAGTCTTGTCTGTCTAGTCTTATCTGTCTAGTCTTGTCTGTCTAGTCTTGTCTGTCTAGTCTTGTCTGTCTAGTCTTGTCTGTCTAGTCTTGTCTGTCTAGTCTTCTCTGTCTAGTCTTGTCTGTCTAGTCTTGTCTGTCTAGTCTTGTCTGTCTAGTCTTGTCTGTCTAGTCTTGTCTGTCTAGTCTTGTCTGTCTAGTCTTGTCTGTCTAGTCTTGTCTGTCTAGTCTTGTCTGTCTAGTCTTGTCTGTCTAGTCTTGTCGGTCTAGTCTTGTCTGTCTAGTCTTGTCTGTCTAGTCTTGTCTGTCTAGTCTTGTCTGTCTAGTCTTGTCTGTCTAGTCTTGTCTGTCTAGTCTTGTCTGTCTAGTCTTGTCTGTCTAGTCTTGTCTGTCTAGTCTTGTCTGTCTAGTCTTGTCTGTCTGGTCTTGTCTGTCTAGTCTTGTCTGTCTAGTCTTGTCTGTCTAGTCTTCTCTGTCTAGTCTTGTCTGTCTAGTCTTGTCTGTCTAGTCTTGTCTGTCTAGTCTTGTCTGTCTAGTCTTGTCTGTCTAGTCTTGTCTGTCTAGTCTTGTTTGTCTAGTCTTGTCTGTCTAGTCTTGTCTGTCTAGTCTTGTCTGTCTAGTCTTGTCTGTCTAGTCTTGTCTGTCTAGTCTTGTCTGTCTAGTCTTGTCCGTCTAGTCTTGTCTGTCTTGTCTTGTCTGTCTAGTCTTGTCTGTCTAGTCTTGTCTGTCTAGTCTTGTCTGTCTAGTCTTGTCTGTCTAGTCTTGTCTGTCTAGTCTTGTCTGTCTAGTCTTGTCTGTCTAGTCTTGTCTGTCTAGTCTTGTCTGTCTAGTCTTGTCTGTCTAGTCTTGTCTGTCTAGTCTTGTCTGTCTAGTCTTGTCTGTCTAGTCTTGTCTGTCTAGTCTGTCTAGTCTTGTCTGTCTAGTCTTGTCTGTCTAGTCTTGTCTGTCTAGTCTTGTCTGTCTAGTCTTGTCTGTCTAGTCTTGTCTGTCTAGTCTTGTCTGTCTAGTCTTGTCTGTCTAGTCTTGTCTGTCTAGTCTTGTCTGTCTAGTCTTGTCTGTCTAGTCTTGTCTGTCTAGTCTTGTCTGTCTAGTCTTGTCTGTCTAGTCTTGTCTGTCTAGTCTTGTCTGTCTAGTCTTGTCTGTCTAGTCTTGTCTGTCTAGTCTTGTCTGTCTAGTCTTGTCTGTCTAGTCTTGTCTGTCTAGTCTTGTCTGTCTAGTCTTGTCTGTCTAGTCTTGTCTGTCTAGTCTTGTCTGTCTAGTCTTGTCTGTCTAGTCTTGTCTGTCTAGTCTTGTCTGTCTAGTCTTGTCTGTCTAGTCTTGTCTGTCTAGTTGTCTGTCTAGTCTTGTCTGTCTAGTCTTGTCTGTCTAGTCTTGTCTGTCTAGTCTTGTCTGTCTAGTCTTGTCTGTCTAGTCTTGTCTGTCTAGTCTTGTCTGTCTAGTCTTGTCTGTCTAGTCTTGTCTGTCTAGTCTTGTCTGTCTAGTCTTGTCTGTCTAGTCTTGTCTGTCTAGTCTTGTCTGTCTAGTCTTGTCTGTCTAGTCTTGTCTGTCTAGTCTTGTCTGTCTAGTCTTGTCTGTCTAGTCTTGTCTGTCTAGTCTTGTCTGTCTAGTCTTGTCTGTCTAGTCTTGTCTGTCTAGTCTTGTCTGTCTAGTCTTGTCTGTCTAGTCTTGTCTGTCTAGTCTTGTCTGTCTAGTCTTGTCTGTCTAGTCTTGTCTGTCTAGTCTTGTCTGTCTAGTCTTGTCTGTCTAGTCTTGTCTGTCTAGTCTTGTCTGTCTAGTCTTGTCTGTCTAGTCTTGTCTGTCTAGTCTTGTCTGTCTAGTCTTGTCTGTCTAGTCTTGTCTGTCTAGTCTGTCTGTCTAGTCTTGTCTGTCTAGTCTTGTCTGTCTAGTCTTGTCTGTCTAGTCTTGTCTGTCTAGTTTGTCTGTCTAGTCTTGTCTGTCTAGTCTTGTCTGTCTAGTCTTGTCTGTCTAGTCTTGTCTGTCTAGTCTTGTCTGTCTAGTCTTGTCTGTCTAGTCTTGTCTGTCTAGTCTGTCTAGTCTTGTCTGTCTAGTCTTGTCTGTCTAGTCTTGTCTGTCTAGTCTTGTCTGTCTAGTCTTGTCTGTCTAGTTTGTCTGTCTAGTCTTGTCTGTCTAGTCTTGTCTGTCTAGTCTTGTCTGTCTAGTCTTGTCTGTCTAGTCTTGTCTGTCTAGTCTTGTCTGTCTAGTCTTGTCTGTCTAGTCTTGTCTGTCTAGTCTTGTCTGTCTTGTCTGTCTAGTCTTGTCTGTCTAGTCTTGTCTGTCTAGTCTTGTCTGTCTAGTCTTGTCTGTCTAGTCTTGTCTGTCTAGTCTTGTCTGTCTAGTCTTGTCTGTCTAGTCTTGTCTGTCTAGTCTTGTCTGTCTAGTCTTGTCTGTCTAGTCTTGTCTGTCTAGTCTTGTCTGTCTAGTCTTGTCTGTCTAGTCTTGTCTGTCTAGTCTTGTCTGTCTAGTCTTGTCTGTCTAGTCTTGTCTGTCTAGTCTTGTCTGTCTAGTCTTGTCTGTCTAGTCTTGTCTGTCTAGTCTTGTCTGTCTAGTCTTGTCTGTCTAGTCTTGTCTGTCTAGTCTTGTCTGTCTAGTCTTGTCTGTCTAGTCTTGTCTGTCTAGTCTTGTCTGTCTAGTCTTGTCTGTCTAGTCTTGTCTGTCTAGTCTTGTCTGTCTAGTCTTGTCTGTCTAGTCTTGTCTGTCTGTCTAGTCTTGTCTGTCTAGTCTTGTCTGTCTAGTCTTGTCTGTCTAGTCTTGTCTGTCTAGTCTTGTCTGTCTAGTCTTGTCTGTCTAGTCTTGTCTGTCTAGTCTTGTCTGTCTAGTCTTGTCTGTCTAGTCTTGTCTGTCTAGTCTTGTCTGTCTAGTCTTGTCTGTCTAGTCTTGTCTGTCTAGTCTTGTCTGTCTAGTCTTGTCTGTCTAGTCTTGTCTGTCTAGTCTTGTCTGTCTAGTCTTGTCTGTCTAGTCTTGTCTGTCTAGTCTTGTCTGTCTAGTCTTGTCTGTCTAGTCTTGTCTGTCTAGTCTTGTCTGTCTGTCTGTCTAGTCTTGTCTGTCTAGTCTTGTCTGTCTAGTCTTGTCTGTCTAGTCTTGTCTGTCTAGTCTTGTCTGTCTAGTCTTGTCTGTCTAGTCTTGTCTGTCTAGTCTTGTCTGTCTAGTCTTGTCTGTCTAGTCTTGTCTGTCTAGTCTTGTCTGTCTAGTCTTGTCTGTCTAGTCTTGTCTGTCTAGTCTTGTCTGTCTAGTCTTGTCTGTCTAGTCTTGTCTGTCTAGTCTTGTCTGTCTAGTCTTGTCTGTCTAGTCTTGTCTGTCTAGTCTTGTCTGTCTAGTCTTGTCTGTCTAGTCTTGTCTGTCTAGTCTTGTCTGTCTAGTCTTGTCTGTCTAGTCTTGTCTGTCTAGTCTTGTCTGTCTAGTCTTGTCTGTCTAGTCTTGTCTGTCTAGTCTTGTCTGTCTAGTCTTGTCTGTCTAGTCTTGTCTGTCTAGTCTTGTCTGTCTAGTCTTTCGTCTAGTCTTGTCTGTCTAGTCTTGTCTGTCTAGTCTTGTCTGTCTAGTCTTGTCTGTCTAGTCTTGTCTGTCTAGTCTTGTCTGTCTAGTCTTGTCTGTCTAGTCTTGTCTGTCTAGTCTTGTCTGTCTAGTCTTGTCTGTCTAGTCTTGTCTGTCTAGTCTTGTCTGTCTAGTCTTGTCTGTCTAGTCTTGTCTGTCTAGTCTTGTCTGTCTAGTCTTGTCTGTCTAGTCTTGTCTGTCTAGTCTTGTCTGTCTAGTCTTGTCTGTCTAGTCTTGTCTGTCTAGTCTTGTCTGTCTAGTCTTGTCTGTCTAGTCTTGTCTGTCTAGTCTTGTCTGTCTAGTCTTGTCTGTCTAGTCTTGTCTGTCTAGTCTTGTCTGTCTAGTCTTGTCTGTCTAGTCTTGTCTGTCTAGTCTTGTCTGTCTAGTCTTGTCTGTCTAGTCTTGTCTGTCTAGTCTTGTCTGTCTAGTCTTGTCTGTCTAGTCTTGTCTGTCTAGTCTTGTCTGTCTAGTCTTGTCTGTCTAGTCTTGTCTGTCTAGTCTTGTCTGTCTAGTCTTGTCTGTCTAGTCTTGTCTGTCTAGTCTTGTCTGTCTAGTCTTGTCTGTCTAGTCTTGTCTGTCTAGTCTTGTCTGTCTAGTCTTGTCTGTCTAGTCTTGTCTGTCTAGTCTTGTCTGTCTAGTCTTGTCTGTCTAGTCTTGTCTGTCTAGTCTTGTCTGTCTAGTCTTGTCTGTCTAGTCTTGTCTGTCTAGTCTTGTCTGTCTAGTCTTGTCTGTCTAGTCTTGTCTGTCTAGTCTTGTCTGTCTAGTCTTGTCTGTCTAGTCTTGTCTGTCTAGTCTTGTCTGTCTAGTCTTGTCTGTCTAGTCTTGTCTGTCTAGTCTTGTCTGTCTAGTCTTGTCTGTCTAGTCTTGTCTGTCTAGTCTTGTCTGTCTAGTCTTGTCTGTCTAGTCTTGTCTGTCTAGTCTTGTCTGTCTAGTCTTGTCTGTCTAGTCTTGTCTGTCTAGTCTTGTCTGTCTAGTCTTGTCTGTCTAGTCTTGTCTGTCTAGTCTTGTCTGTCTAGTCTTGTCTGTCTAGTCTTGTCTGTCTAGTCTTGTCTGTCTAGTCTTGTCTGTCTAGTCTTGTCTGTCTAGTCTTGTCTGTCTAGTCTTGTCTGTCTAGTCTTGTCTGTCTAGTCTTGTCTGTCTAGTCTTGTCTGTCTAGTCTTGTCTGTCTAGTCTTGTCTGTCTAGTCTTGTCTGTCTAGTCTTGTCTGTCTAGTCTTGTCTGTCTAGTCTTGTCTGTCTAGTCTTGTCTGTCTAGTCTTGTCTGTCTAGTCTTGTCTGTCTAGTCTTGTCTGTCTAGTCTTGTCTGTCTAGTCTTGTCTGTCTAGTCTTGTCTGTCTAGTCTTGTCTGTCTAGTCTTGTCTGTCTAGTCTTGTCTGTCTAGTCTTGTCTGTCTAGTCTTGTCTGTCTAGTCTTGTCTGTCTAGTCTTGTCTGTCTAGTCTTGTCTGTCTAGTCTTGTCTGTCTAGTCTTGTCTGTCTAGTCTTGTCTGTCTAGTCTTGTCTGTCTAGTCTTGTCTGTCTAGTCTTGTCTGTCTAGTCTTGTCTGTCTAGTCTTGTCTGTCTAGTCTTGTCTGTCTAGTCTTGTCTGTCTAGTCTTGTCTGTCTAGTCTTGTCTGTCTAGTCTTGTCTGTCTAGTCTTGTCTGTCTAGTCTTGTCTGTCTAGTCTTGTCTGTCTAGTCTTGTCTGTCTAGTCTTGTCTGTCTAGTCTTGTCTGTCTAGTCTTGTCTGTCTAGTCTTGTCTGTCTAGTCTTGTCTGTCTGTTAGTCTTGTCTGTCTAGTCTTGTCTGTCTAGTCTTGTCTGTCTAGTCTTGTCTGTCTAGTCTTGTCTGTCTAGTCTTGTCTGTCTAGTCTTGTCTGTCTAGTCTTGTCTGTCTAGTCTTGTCTGTCTAGTCTTGTCTGTCTAGTCTTGTCTGTCTAGTCTTGTCTGTCTAGTCTTGTCTGTCTAGTCTTGTCTGTCTAGTCTTGTCTGTCTAGTCTTGTCTGTCTAGTCTTGTCTGTCTAGTCTTGTCTGTCTAGTCTTGTCTGTCTAGTCTTGTCTGTCTAGTCTTGTCTGTCTAGTCTTGTCTGTCTAGTCTTGTCTGTCTAGTCTTGTCTGTCTAGTCTTGTCTGTCTAGTCTTGTCTGTCTAGTCTTGTCTGTCTAGTCTTGTCTGTCTAGTCTTGTCTGTCTAGTCTTGTCTGTCTAGTCTTGTCTGTCTAGTCTTGTCTGTCTAGTCTTGTCTGTCTAGTCTTGTCTGTCTAGTCTTGTCTGTCTAGTCTTGTCTGTCTAGTCTTGTCTGTCTAGTCTTGTCTGTCTAGTCTTGTCTGTCTAGTCTTGTCTGTCTAGTCTTGTCTGTCTAGTCTTGTCTGTCTAGTCTTGTCTGTCTAGTCTTGTCTGTCTAGTCTTGTCTGTCTAGTCTTGTCTGTCTAGTCTTGTCTGTCTAGTCTTGTCTGTCTAGTCTTGTCTGTCTAGTCTTGTCTGTCTAGTCTTGTCTGTCTAGTCTTGTCTGTCTAGTCTTGTCTGTCTAGTCTTGTCTGTCTAGTCTTGTCTGTCTAGTCTTGTCTGTCTAGTCTTGTCTGTCTAGTCTTGTCTGTCTAGTCTTGTCTGTCTAGTCTTGTCTGTCTAGTCTTGTCTGTCTAGTCTTGTCTGTCTAGTCTTGTCTGTCTAGTCTTGTCTGTCTAGTCTTGTCTGTCTAGTCTTGTCTGTCTAGTCTTGTCTGTCTAGTCTTGTCTGTCTAGTCTTGTCTGTCTAGTCTTGTCTGTCTAGTCTTGTCTGTCTAGTCTTGTCTGTCTAGTCTTGTCTGTCTAGTCTTGTCTGTCTAGTCTTGTCTGTCTAGTCTTGTCTGTCTAGTCTTGTCTGTCTAGTCTTGTCTGTCTAGTCTTGTCTGTCTAGTCTTGTCTGTCTAGTCTTGTCTGTCTAGTCTTGTCTGTCTAGTCTTGTCTGTCTAGTCTTGTCTGTCTAGTCTTGTCTGTCTAGTCTTGTCTGTCTAGTCTTGTCTGTCTAGTCTTGTCTGTCTAGTCTTGTCTGTCTAGTCTTGTCTGTCTAGTCTTGTCTGTCTAGTCTTGTCTGTCTAGTCTTGTCTGTCTAGTCTTGTCTGTCTAGTCTTGTCTGTCTAGTCTTGTCTGTCTAGTCTTGTCTGTCTAGTCTTGTCTGTCTAGTCTTGTCTGTCTAGTCTTGTCTGTCTAGTCTTGTCTGTCTAGTCTTGTCTGTCTAGTCTTGTCTGTCTAGTCTTGTCTGTCTAGTCTTGTCTGTCTAGTCTTGTCTGTCTAGTCTTGTCTGTCTAGTCTTGTCTGTCTAGTCTTGTCTGTCTAGTCTTGTCTGTCTAGTCTTGTCTGTCTAGTCTTGTCTGTCTAGTCTTGTCTGTCTAGTCTTGTCTGTCTAGTCTTGTCTGTCTAGTCTTGTCTGTCTAGTCTTGTCTGTCTAGTCTTGTCTGTCTAGTCTTGTCTGTCTAGTCTTGTCTGTCTAGTCTTGTCTGTCTAGTCTTGTCTGTCTAGTCTTGTCTGTCTAGTCTTGTCTGTCTAGTCTTGTCTGTCTAGTCTTGTCTGTCTAGTCTTGTCTGTCTAGTCTTGTCTGTCTAGTCTTGTCTGTCTAGTCTTGTCTGTCTAGTCTTGTCTGTCTAGTCTTGTCTGTCTAGTCTTGTCTGTCTAGTCTTGTCTGTCTAGTCTTGTCTGTCTAGTCTTGTCTGTCTAGTCTTGTCTGTCTAGTCTTGTCTGTCTAGTCTTGTCTGTCTAGTCTTGTCTGTCTAGTCTTGTCTGTCTAGTCTTGTCTGTCTAGTCTTGTCTGTCTAGTCTTGTCTGTCTAGTCTTGTCTGTCTAGTCTTGTCTGTCTAGTCTTGTCTGTCTAGTCTTGTCTGTCTAGTCTTGTCTGTCTAGTCTTGTCTGTCTAGTCTTGTCTGTCTAGTCTTGTCTGTCTAGTCTTGTCTGTCTAGTCTTGTCTGTCTAGTCTTGTCTGTCTAGTCTTGTCTGTCTAGTCTTGTCTGTCTAGTCTTGTCTGTCTAGTCTTGTCTGTCTAGTCTTGTCTGTCTAGTCTTGTCTGTCTAGTCTTGTCTGTCTAGTCTTGTCTGTCTAGTCTTGTCTGTCTAGTCTTGTCTGTCTAGTCTTGTCTGTCTAGTCTTGTCTGTCTAGTCTTGTCTGTCTAGTCTTGTCTGTCTAGTCTTGTCTGTCTAGTCTTGTCTGTCTAGTCTTGTCTGTCTAGTCTTGTCTGTCTAGTCTTGTCTGTCTAGTCTTGTCTGTCTAGTCTTGTCTGTCTAGTCTTGTCTGTCTAGTCTTGTCTGTCTAGTCTTGTCTGTCTAGTCTTGTCTGTCTAGTCTTGTCTGTCTAGTCTTGTCTGTCTAGTCTTGTCTGTCTAGTCTTGTCTGTCTAGTCTTGTCTGTCTAGTCTTGTCTGTCTAGTCTTGTCTGTCTAGTCTTGTCTGTCTAGTCTTGTCTGTCTAGTCTTGTCTGTCTAGTCTTGTCTGTCTAGTCTTGTCTGTCTAGTCTTGTCTGTCTAGTCTTGTCTGTCTAGTCTTGTCTGTCTAGTCTTGTCTGTCTAGTCTTGTCTGTCTAGTCTTGTCTGTCTAGTCTTGTTTGTCTGTCTAGTCTTGTCTGTCTAGTCTTGTCTGTCTAGTCTTGTCTGTCTAGTCTTGTCTGTCTAGTCTTGTCTGTCTAGTCTTGTCTGTCTAGTCTTGTCTGTCTAGTCTTGTCTGTCTAGTCTTGTCTGTCTAGTCTTGTCTGTCTAGTCTTGTCTGTCTAGTCTTGTCTGTCTAGTCTTGTCTGTCTAGTCTTGTCTGTCTAGTCTTGTCTGTCTAGTCTTGTCTGTCTAGTCTTGTCTGTCTAGTCTTGTCTGTCTAGTCTTGTCTGTCTAGTCTTGTCTGTCTAGTCTTGTCTGTCTAGTCTTGTCTGTCTAGTCTTGTCTGTCTAGTCTTGTCTGTCTAGTCTTGTCTGTCTAGTCTTGTCTGTCTAGTCTTGTCTGTCTAGTCTTGTCTGTCTAGTCTTGTCTGTCTAGTCTTGTCTGTCTAGTCTTGTCTGTCTAGTCTTGTCTGTCTAGTCTTGTCTGTCTAGTCTTGTCTGTCTAGTCTTGTCTGTCTAGTCTTGTCTGTCTAGTCTTGTCTGTCTAGTCTTGTCTGTCTAGTCTGTCTAGTCTTGTCTGTCTAGTCTTGTCTGTCTAGTCTTGTCTGTCTAGTCTTGTCTGTCTAGTCTTGTCTGTCTAGTCTTGTCTGTCTAGTCTTGTCTGTCTAGTCTTGTCTGTCTAGTCTTGTCTGTCTAGTCTTGTCTGTCTAGTCTTGTCTGTCTAGTCTTGTCTGTCTAGTCTTGTCTGTCTAGTCTTGTCTGTCTAGTCTTGTCTGTCTAGTCTTGTCTGTCTAGTCTTGTCTGTCTAGTCTTGTCTGTCTAGTCTTGTCTGTCTAGTCTTGTCTGTCTAGTCTTGTCTGTCTAGTCTTGTCTGTCTAGTCTTGTCTGTCTAGTCTTGTCTGTCTAGTCTTGTCTGTCTAGTCTTGTCTGTCTAGTCTTGTCTGTCTAGTCTTGTCTGTCTAGTCTTGTCTGTCTAGTCTTGTCTGTCTAGTCTTGTCTGTCTAGTCTTGTCTGTCTAGTCTTGTCTGTCTAGTCTTGTCTGTCTAGTCTTGTCTGTCTAGTCTTGTCTGTCTAGTCTTGTCTGTCTAGTCTTGTCTGTCTAGTCTTGTCTGTCTAGTCTTGTCTGTCTAGTCTTGTCTGTCTAGTCTTGTCTGTCTAGTCTTGTCTGTCTAGTCTTGTCTGTCTAGTCTTGTCTGTCTAGTCTTGTCTGTCTAGTCTTGTCTGTCTAGTCTTGTCTGTCTAGTCTTGTCTGTCTAGTCTTGTCTGTCTAGTCTTGTCTGTCTAGTCTTGTCTGTCTAGTCTTGTCTGTCTAGTCTTGTCTGTCTAGTCTTGTCTGTCTAGTCTTGTCTGTCTAGTCTTGTCTGTCTAGTCTTGTCTGTCTAGTCTTGTCTGTCTAGTCTTGTCTGTCTAGTCTTGTCTGTCTAGTCTTGTCTGTCTAGTCTTGTCTGTCTAGTCTTGTCTGTCTAGTCTTGTCTGTCTAGTCTTGTCTGTCTAGTCTTGTCTGTCTAGTCTTGTCTGTCTAGTCTTGTCTGTCTAGTCTTGTCTGTCTAGTCTTGTCTGTCTAGTCTTGTCTGTCTAGTCTTGTCTGTCTAGTCTTGTCTGTCTAGTCTTGTCTGTCTAGTCTTGTCTGTCTAGTCTTGTCTGTCTAGTCTTGTCTGTCTAGTCTTGTCTGTCTAGTCTTGTCTGTCTAGTCTTGTCTGTCTAGTCTTGTCTGTCTAGTCTTGTCTGTCTAGTCTTGTCTGTCTAGTCTTGTCTGTCTAGTCTTGTCTGTCTAGTCTTGTCTGTCTAGTCTTGTCTGTCTAGTCTTGTCTGTCTAGTCTTGTCTGTCTAGTCTTGTCTGTCTAGTCTTGTCTGTCTAGTCTTGTCTGTCTAGTCTTGTCTGTCTAGTCTTGTCTGTCTAGTCTTGTCTGTCTAGTCTTGTCTGTCTAGTCTTGTCTGTCTAGTCTTGTCTGTCTAGTCTTGTCTGTCTAGTCTTGTCTGTCTAGTCTTGTCTGTCTAGTCTTGTCTGTCTAGTCTTGTCTGTCTAGTCTTGTCTGTCTAGTCTTGTCTGTCTAGTCTTGTCTGTCTAGTCTTGTCTGTCTAGTCTTGTCTGTCTAGTCTTGTCTGTCTAGTCTTGTCTGTCTAGTCTTGTCTGTCTAGTCTTGTCTGTCTAGTCTTGTCTGTCTAGTCTTGTCTGTCTAGTCTTGTCTGTCTAGTCTTGTCTGTCTAGTCTTGTCTGTCTAGTCTTGTCTGTCTAGTCTTGTCTGTCTAGTCTTGTCTGTCTAGTCTTGTCTGTCTAGTCTTGTCTGTCTAGTCTTGTCTGTCTAGTCTTGTCTGTCTAGTCTTGTCTGTCTAGTCTTGTCTGTCTAGTCTTGTCTGTCTAGTCTTGTCTGTCTAGTCTTGTCTGTCTAGTCTTGTCTGTCTAGTCTTGTCTGTCTAGTCTTGTCTGTCTAGTCTTGTCTGTCTAGTCTTGTCTGTCTAGTCTTGTCTGTCTAGTCTTGTCTGTCTAGTCTTGTCTGTCTAGTCTTGTCTGTCTAGTCTTGTCTGTCTAGTCTTGTCTGTCTAGTCTTGTCTGTCTAGTCTTGTCTGTCTAGTCTTGTCTGTCTAGTCTTGTCTGTCTAGTCTTGTCTGTCTAGTCTTGTCTGTCTAGTCTTGTCTGTCTAGTCTTGTCTGTCTAGTCTTGTCTGTCTAGTCTTGTCTGTCTAGTCTTGTCTGTCTAGTCTTGTCTGTCTAGTCTTGTCTGTCTAGTCTTGTCTGTCTAGTCTTGTCTGTCTAGTCTTGTCTGTCTAGTCTTGTCTGTCTAGTCTTGTCTGTCTAGTCTTGTCTGTCTAGTCTTGTCTGTCTAGTCTTGTCTGTCTAGTCTTGTCTGTCTAGTCTTGTCTGTCTAGTCTTGTCTGTCTAGTCTTGTCTGTCTAGTCTTGTCTGTCTAGTCTTGTCTGTCTAGTCTTGTCTGTCTAGTCTTGTCTGTCTAGTCTTGTCTGTCTAGTCTTGTCTGTCTAGTCTTGTCTGTCTAGTCTTGTCTGTCTAGTCTTGTCTGTCTAGTCTTGTCTGTCTAGTCTTGTCTGTCTAGTCTTGTCTGTCTAGTCTTGTCTGTCTAGTCTTGTCTGTCTAGTCTTGTCTGTCTAGTCTTGTCTGTCTAGTCTTGTCTGTCTAGTCTTGTCTGTCTAGTCTTGTCTGTCTAGTCTTGTCTGTCTAGTCTTGTCTGTCTAGTCTTGTCTGTCTAGTCTTGTCTGTCTAGTCTTGTCTGTCTAGTCTTGTCTGTCTAGTCTTGTCTGTCTAGTCTTGTCTGTCTAGTCTTGTCTGTCTAGTCTTGTCTGTCTAGTCTTGTCTGTCTAGTCTTGTCTGTCTAGTCTTGTCTGTCTAGTCTTGTCTGTCTAGTCTTGTCTGTCTAGTCTTGTCTGTCTAGTCTTGTCTGTCTAGTCTTGTCTGTCTAGTCTTGTCTGTCTAGTCTTGTCTGTCTAGTCTTGTCTGTCTAGTCTTGTCTGTCTAGTCTTGTCTGTCTAGTCTTGTCTGTCTAGTCTTGTCTGTCTAGTCTTGTCTGTCTAGTCTTGTCTGTCTAGTCTTGTCTGTCTAGTCTTGTCTGTCTAGTCTTGTCTGTCTAGTCTTGTCTGTCTAGTCTTGTCTGTCTAGTCTTGTCTGTCTAGTCTTGTCTGTCTAGTCTTGTCTGTCTAGTCTTGTCTGTCTAGTCTTGTCTGTCTAGTCTTGTCTGTCTAGTCTTGTCTGTCTAGTCTTGTCTGTCTAGTCTTGTCTGTCTAGTCTTGTCTGTCTAGTCTTGTCTGTCTAGTCTTGTCTGTCTAGTCTTGTCTGTCTAGTCTTGTCTGTCTAGTCTTGTCTGTCTAGTCTTGTCTGTCTAGTCTTGTCTGTCTAGTCTTGTCTGTCTAGTCTTGTCTGTCTAGTCTTGTCTGTCTAGTCTTGTCTGTCTAGTCTTGTCTGTCTAGTCTTGTCTGTCTAGTCTTGTCTGTCTAGTCTTGTCTGTCTAGTCTTGTCTGTCTAGTCTTGTCTGTCTAGTCTTGTCTGTCTAGTCTTGTCTGTCTAGTCTTGTCTGTCTAGTCTTGTCTGTCTAGTCTTGTCTGTCTAGTCTTGTCTGTCTAGTCTTGTCTGTCTAGTCTTGTCTGTCTAGTCTTGTCTGTCTAGTCTTGTCTGTCTAGTCTTGTCTGTCTAGTCTTGTCTGTCTAGTCTTGTCTGTCTAGTCTTGTCTGTCTAGTCTTGTCTGTCTAGTCTTGTCTGTCTAGTCTTGTCTGTCTAGTCTTGTCTGTCTAGTCTTGTCTGTCTAGTCTTGTCTGTCTAGTCTTGTCTGTCTAGTCTTGTCTGTCTAGTCTTGTCTGTCTAGTCTTGTCTGTCTAGTCTTGTCTGTCTAGTCTTGTCTGTCTAGTCTTGTCTGTCTAGTCTTGTCTGTCTAGTCTTGTCTGTCTAGTCTTGTCTGTCTAGTCTTGTCTGTCTAGTCTTGTCTGTCTAGTCTTGTCTGTCTAGTCTTGTCTGTCTAGTCTTGTCTGTCTAGTCTTGTCTGTCTAGTCTTGTCTGTCTAGTCTTGTCTGTCTAGTCTTGTCTGTCTAGTCTTGTCTGTCTAGTCTTGTCTGTCTAGTCTTGTCTGTCTAGTCTTGTCTGTCTAGTCTTGTCTGTCTAGTCTTGTCTGTCTAGTCTTGTCTGTCTAGTCTTGTCTGTCTAGTCTTGTCTGTCTAGTCTTGTCTGTCTAGTCTTGTCTGTCTAGTCTTGTCTGTCTAGTTTTGTCTGTCTAGTTTGTCTGTCTAGTCTTGTCTGTCTAGTCTTGTCTGTCTAGTCTTGTCTGTCTAGTCTTGTCTGTCTAGTCTTCTCTGTCTAGTCTTGTCTGTGTAGTCTTGTCTGTCTAGTCTTGTCTGTCTAGTCTTGTCTGTCTAGTCTTGTCTGTCTAGTCTTGTCTGTCTAGTCTTGTCTGTCTAGTCTTGTCTGTCTAGTCTTGTCTGTCTAGTCTTGTCTGTCTAGTCTTGTCTGTCTAGTCTTGTCTGTCTAGTCTTGTCTGTCTAGTCTTGTCTGTCTAGTCTTGTCTGTCTAGTCTTGTCTGTCTAGTCTTGTCTGTCTAGTCTTGTCTGTCTAGTCTTGTCTGTCTAGTCTTGTCTGACCTAACGGGATCTCTAGAGAGAATATGGGTCAGCGGGCAATTGACCCATACTCATCTGCAGGAAAAAAGAAACGAACAAAAGCAAGGGCCAATGACCTGTAATGCAAGCACGCAAACAAGCATATCTGAAGAGGACGACGCACTGCTTGACAAAATATCAAATGGCAAGACATACGAAGAATTCTTGGAGATCGCCGATAAAGACTGGCCGCGTCACATCTTTACAAAAGTGAAAGAAGGACACGGACATGCGCTCGCGACAGCCTCGGAATGGGATATCGTGTGGTGCGTCGACGAGAATCTGCATCCTGATCAGGGAGTACCAAGGGCATTGACGGAGGCCTATGCAAGACCGGAGGAAATGCTAAGACAGGCACCAAAGCCGGGTAGAGTTGTCTATCTAAAACACACCATCGGCATACCAGATGAAAACGGAGAAATCAAAACAGAAGAACGCTATGTACACCAAATGGTTACCAGGAAGGCTCAAACGGATGAGACAGATAAAAAAGATCTGTATACGTGTCTTCAAAAACTAAAGCAGACAAGTGACCAAAATGGTCGAAAGAAGCTAGCTTTTCACCGACCCAGAGAATCTGACTGGCTAATTATGAAGAAAGCGCTAGAATTTATATTTTCCAGGACTGATATAGAGATAAGGGTATACTGTCCAATCAAACCGCAAATCGCAAAACAGCAGCAGGAGCAAGGGAAGAACAACACAGACTGGACGGAAGTGGTCAAAAAAGGCAAACCAACTACTGAAGTAAAGGGAAAAACAAACCAAGGAGGAAGAAAGAGCAAAAAAACCGAGGCGGTCATGGTTAAAGCCGACGGCAGTACTTATGCAGACCTCCTAAAAATGGTGAGAACAAATGTTGACCTCGACTCACCTGGAACGGTTATTACGGGAGCCAGGAAAGCTAAAACGGGCGAATTACTTCTAGAGGTGGAAAGCGGTAAAGCCCAGGGCCTAAGGGACGAAATAAAAAGCAAATGCTCTGCAGCTCAGGTACGAGTAAAAAGAGACGATGTGCTACTACACATAAAGGATCTAGACGCGATAACTACCCAAGAAGAAATACTACAGGCAATACAAAACTTTGTCGGAGAAGACAACTGTCAAACAAAGGTCCTAAACCTTAGACCGGCATATGGAGACAGCCAAGCTGCAACCATTTCAGCCAACAAAGAAGTAGCAGAAAAGCTACTAAAAATCGGTAGAATAAAAGTGGGCATAATTCAGTGCAGGATAAGAGAAAGAATTAATATAATTAAATGTCACAGGTGTTGGAATTTTGGCCACTTCGCCAACGAATGCGAGGGCCCAGACAGGCAAAACCTTTGTCTTAAATGCGGGCGTGAAGGTCATATTGCCCAGAACTGCAACGCAGCTGAGTTTTGCCCCATATGCAACGTAAAGGGCCACAGAGCAGATTCGGGAATGTGCCCGATTTTCCAGAAGGCGCTATCGGAGGCTAGGCGCAAAAGTAAGGCACAGAAATGACTATACAGTTCATACAAATAAATGCTATGAGATGCCGTGCAGCATACGACCTCTTAATCGCAACGGCATTAGAACTTAAAGCGGACATATTACTGGTAAGTGAACCCAATAAGAAGTTGGTCGAGAACGCAGACTGGTTCACGGACAATAGAAAGGACGCAGCCATCAGAGTTTTAAATCGCAAGATACCGGTGATTAAAACAGGAAGTGGTCCTGGTTTCGTATGGATAGAGCTGCAGAAATATATTATATACTGCTGCTACTTCTCACCAAATGAAAATATAGAGAAGCTGAATGAATCGCTAGAAGCATTAAATCAAGAAATAAGGGGTCAAAGTAAAAAGGCACTAATTGCTGGTGATTTCAACGCCAAGTCTCCCTACTGGGGTTCTCCAAAGGTAGACAAGAGAGGTGATCTAGTTATGGACTGGGCAGCCGAATTAGAACTCGTCGTTCAAAATAAAGGAGCTACGAATACGCTCGTCAGGGGAAACGCTCAATCCATAATAGACCTTACTTTTACGACAGTCGACTTATCTAACATGATCATAGATTGGAGTGTGCTCGAGAGGGAGAGTTTAAGCGACCATCGCTACATCCTATTCAAAATAGAAGAAGCCACAAAGCAGATAAGCCATGTAAGAACTAACGGCTGGAGTCTAAAGGCATTCAATAAAGAAAAAATGAAAAGCAGCCTGGCAATGCAAATAGCACGGACGCACAAAAGAAACGCGGATACGCTCGTAGAAGTCATGAAAAAGGCGTGTGACGAAACCTTAAAAAAGAATAGAGGACCATCAAGGAGAAAACTAGTATATTGGTGGAACAACGAAATCGCCAGCATGCGGGCTGAATGTATCACAGCCAGAAGAAAATATCAGCGACACCGTACTAAAAAAGGAGTGGCCGACAAAGTCTTGAAATCACTTCATTCGCTTTACAAAAAAGCTAAAAAGGATCTTCGATACCTAATCAACAAAGCTAAGCGGGATCACTGGAGAAAACTGTGTGAAGATCTCGACGACGATATTTGGGGAGACGCGTTTCAAACGTGCAAAAGAAGGCTCAAAATCCAACATCCAAACGTGCAAATGACGATGGAGGGAATGCTACAGGTAGTCGAAGTGCTTTTCCCACGCCAAAAACCCTTTCTTTGGCAACAACCTAAAGTTGTTGAAATTCCATTGTTCAACCAGGAGGAACTAGCTAATGCGGCAAATCGCATCCGAGATGGAAAATCCCCGGGACTAGACGGTGTGCCACCAGAAGTAGTTAAGACCATCGCCCAGCAAGAACCTATGTTCACTCTGGAAGTAATGAATGCTCTCCTAACTGCTGGAAACTTTCCAGACAAGTGGAAGCGTTCCAGACTGGTCTTTATTAGGAAGGGAGATAAGCCAGTTGGAGAACCTTCATCTTATAGGCCCCTATGCCTTCTAGATGTGTCGGGTAAACTGTTAGAAAGTCTACTACTGAGGAGATTACAGAAGGAGCTTGACGCCGGACTGGGTTTATCTGATAAGCAATTTGGGTTCCGTAAAGGTAGATCTACCATGGGTGCAATAGAGGAAGTAAAAAAAATAGCAGAGAAAGCTAAAGCCGGCACACAAAGGACTAAAAAAATGTGTGCACTAATAACTTTTGATGTGCAAAATGCATTCAACACTGCCAACTGGGAACAACTAATGGGCGAACTTACAAGAAGACGTATAGCACCTTACCTACTACGAATGTTAAGAAGTTACCTTACCAACAGAAAACTAGTACTACAGGCCCTAAATGAGACGGTAGAAGTAGAGGTAAGCTGTGGTGTCCCACAGGGCTCTATATTAGGTCCCACGCTATGGAACGTCTTATACGACGATATTTTAAGAATGAAGCTGCCTGAAGGCGCCACGCTAATTGGTTTCGCGGACGACTTAGCCTTGGTCGTAACCGCAAAAAATGAACAAAGAATAATGCGTACTGCAAACCACGTAATCTGTATGGTAACCCAGTGGATTACAACGAGGAAACTGAAGCTAGCACCCGAAAAAACCGAGGCAGTCCTTTTGACAGGACAAAGGAAACTTATGCCAATCAAATTTAAAGTGGGAACCACGGAAATAATCCCAAAACAACAAATAAAATACCTGGGCATTTTAATAGATAGAGGACTTACGTTCTCTGCACATCTCACAGATGCTGCAGGAAAAGGATTAAAGACACTGGGAGCAATGGAAAAAATAATGCCAAACGTTGGGGGACCCAGAAGCTCCAAGCGTAAACTCTTAGGTATGGTAGCACAATCTGCTATGTTATATGGAGCTCCACTCTGGGCAGAAAAAATGAATACAAGAAGCTGCGCAGAAAAATTGGAATCAGTACAACGTAAAATTGCACTTCGTATATGCAGTGCATACCGTACAGTATCTGGAGAGGCAGCATTAGTAGTCGCCGCTATTGCACCCATCGATTTGCTCGCAAAAGAAAGAAAAGAAATAAGCAAGGCAGGCCACAACAATCGCAGGCAGAAAGCTAGAGTGAATCTCCTCAACGAATGGCAGCAAAGATGGTCACATACAGAGAAAGGCCAGTGGACTAGGCTACTCATACCAGACTTAACTGTATGGACCAACAGGAAACACGGAGAAGTTAGTTACCATCTTACGCAATTTCTAACTGGTCACGGTTGTTTCAATGACTTTCTACACCACATTGGTAGATCATCGGATAATTCCTGTGTATACTGTGGTGAAATAGACACAGTAAACCACACAATATTTGAATGCTACAGATGGGAAAGTGATAGGGATGAAGCTGTAAAGAATATGGGTACACCTTTTGACGCACGAACAGTCATGGCCTATATGTTAGAAAATAAAGAAAATTGGGACAAGATCCACAGACTTATCCGAACAATAATATCGACAAAAGAAACAGACGAGAGAAAGAGACGAGTGACCAAGTATAGTCAAAACTAACTACAGCGACTAAATGACAACAACCAGCACTCTGAAGCCATGCGATAAGCGTTTCCGGAGAGCCTGGTTGGTTTCCTGGGGACCACTTGTCTGTATAAAGTACAGCTACGCCCCGAAAAAAAAAAGAAAAAAAAAAAAAAAGTCTTGTCTGTCTAGTCTTGTCTGTCTAGTCTTGTCTGTCTAGTCTTGTCTGTCTAGTCTTGTCTGTCTAGTCTTGTCTGTCTAGTCTTGTCTGTCTAGTCTTGTCTGTCTAGTCTTGTCTGTCTAGTCTTGTCTGTCTAGTCTTGTCTGTCTAGTCTTGTCTGTCTAGTCTTGTCTGTCTAGTCTTGTCTGTCTAGTCTTGTCTGTCTAGTCTTGTCTGTCTAGTCTTGTCTGTCTAGTCTTGTCTGTCTAGTCTTGTCTGTCTAGTCTTGTCTGTCTAGTCTTGTCTGTCTAGTCTTGTCTGTCTAGTCTTGTCTGTCTAGTCTTGTCTGTCTAGTCTTGTCTGTCTAGTCTTGTCTGTCTAGTCTTGTCTGTCTAGTCTTGTCTGTCTAGTCTTGTCTGTCTAGTCTTGTCTGTCTAGTCTTGTCTGTCTAGTCTTGTCTGTCTAGTCTTGTCTGTCTAGTCTTGTCTGTCTAGTCTTGTCTGTCTAGTCTTGTCTGTCTAGTCTTGTCTGTCTAGTCTTGTCTGTCTAGTCTTGTCTGTCTAGTCTTGTCTGTCTAGTCTTGTCTGTCTAGTCTTGTCTGTCTAGTCTTGTCTGTCTAGTCTTGTCTGTCTAGTCTTGTCTGTCTAGTCTTGTCTGTCTAGTCTTGTCTGTCTAGTCTTGTCTGTCTAGTCTTGTCTGTCTAGTCTTGTCTGTCTAGTCTTGTCTGTCTAGTCTTGTCTGTCTAGTCTTGTCTGTCTAGTCTTGTCTGTCTAGTCTTGTCTGTCTTGTCTTGTCTCTCTAGTCTTGTCTGTCTAGTCTTGTCTGTCTAGTCTTGTCCGTCTAGTCTTGTCCGTCTAGTCTTGTCTGTCTAGTCTTGTCTGCCTAGTCTTGTCTGTCTAGTCTTGTCTGTCTAGCCTTGTCTGTCTTGTCTTGTCTGTCTAGTCTTGTCTGTCTAGTCTTGTCTGTCTCGTCTTGTCTGTCTAGTCTTGTCTGTCTAGTCTTGTCTGTCTAGTCTTGTCTGTCTAGTCTTGTCTGTCTAGTCTTGTCTGTCTAGTCTTGTCTGTCTAGTCTTGTCTGTCTAGTCTTGTCTGTCTAGTCTTGTCTGTCTAGTCTTGTCTGTCTAGTCTTGTCTGTCTAGTCTTGTCTGTCTAGTCTTGTCTGTCTAGTCTTGTCTGTCTAGTCTTGTCTGTCTAGTCTTGTCTGTCTAGTCTTGTCTGTCTAGTCTTGTCTGTCTAGTCTTGTCTGTCTAGTCTTGTCTGTCTAGTCTTGTCTGTCTAGTCTTGTCTGTCTAGTCTTGTCTGTCTAGTCTTGTCTGTCTAGTCTTGTCTGTCTAGTCTTGTCTGTCTAGTCTTGTCTGTCTAGTCTTGTCTGTCTAGTCTTGTCTGTCTAGTCTTGTCTGTCTAGTCTTGTCTGTCTAGTCTTGTCTGTCTAGTCTTGTCTGTCTAGTCTTGTCTGTCTAGTCTTGTCTGTCTAGTCTTGTCTGTCTAGTCTTGTCTGTCTAGTCTTGTCTGTCTAGTCTTGTCTGTCTAGTCTTGTCTGTCTAGTCTTGTCTGTCTAGTCTTGTCTGTCTAGTCTTGTCTGTCTAGTCTTGTCTGTCTAGTCTTGTCTGTCTAGTCTTGTCTGTCTAGTCTTGTCTGTCTAGTCTTGTCTGTCTAGTCTTGTCTGTCTAGTCTTGTCTGTCTAGTCTTGTCTGTCTAGTCTTGTCTGTCTAGTCTTGTCTGTCTAGTCTTGTCTGTCTAGTCTTGTCTGTCTAGTCTTGTCTGTCTAGTCTTGTCTGTCTAGTCTTGTCTGTCTAGTCTTGTCTGTCTAGTCTTGTCTGTCTAGTCTTGTCTGTCTAGTCTTGTCTGTCTAGTCTTGTCTGTCTAGTCTTGTCTGTCTAGTCTTGTCTGTCTAGTCTTGTCTGTCTAGTCTTGTCTGTCTAGTCTTGTCTGTCTAGTCTTGTCTGTCTAGTCTTGTCTGTCTAGTCTTGTCTGTCTAGTCTTGTCTGTCTAGTCTTGTCTGTCTAGTCTTGTCTGTCTAGTCTTGTCTGTCTAGTCTTGTCTGTCTAGTCTTGTCTGTCTAGTCTTGTCTGTCTAGTCTTGTCTGTCTAGTCTTGTCTGTCTAGTCTTGTCTGTCTAGTCTTGTCTGTCTAGTCTTGTCTGTCTAGTCTTGTCTGTCTAGTCTTGTCTGTCTAGTCTTGTCTGTCTAGTCTTGTCTGTCTAGTCTTGTCTGTCTAGTCTTGTCTGTCTAGTCTTGTCTGTCTAGTCTTGTCTGTCTAGTCTTGTCTGTCTAGTCTTGTCTGTCTAGTCTTGTCTGTCTAGTCTTGTCTGTCTAGTCTTGTCTGTCTAGTCTTGTCTGTCTAGTCTTGTCTGTCTAGTCTTGTCTGTCTAGTCTTGTCTGTCTAGTCTTGTCTGTCTAGTCTTGTCTGTCTAGTCTTGTCTGTCTAGTCTTGTCTGTCTAGTCTTGTCTGTCTAGTCTTGTCTGTCTAGTCTTGTCTGTCTAGTCTTGTCTGTCTAGTCTTGTCTGTCTAGTCTTGTCTGTCTAGTCTTGTCTGTCTAGTCTTGTCTGTCTAGTCTTGTCTGTCTAGTCTTGTCTGTCTAGTCTTGTCTGTCTAGTCTTGTCTGTCTAGTCTTGTCTGTCTAGTCTTGTCTGTCTAGTCTTGTCTGTCTAGTCTTGTCTGTCTAGTCTTGTCTGTCTAGTCTTGTCTGTCTAGTCTTGTCTGTCTAGTCTTGTCCTGTCTAGTCTTGTCTGTCTAGTCTTGTCTGTCTAGTCTTGTCTGTCTAGTCTTGTCTGTCTAGTCTTGTCTGTCTAGTCTTGTCTGTCTAGTCTTGTCTGTCTAGTCTTGTCTGTCTAGTCTTGTCTGTCTAGTCTTGTCTGTCTAGTCTTGTCTGTCTAGTCTTGTCTGTCTAGTCTTGTCTGTCTAGTCTTGTCTGTCTAGTCTTGTCTGTCTAGTCTTGTCTGTCTAGTCTTGTCTGTCTAGTCTTGTCTGTCTAGTCTTGTCTGTCTAGTCTTGTCTGTCTAGTCTTGTCTGTCTAGTCTTGTCTGTCTAGTCTTGTCTGTCTAGTCTTGTCTGTCTAGTCTTGTCTGTCTAGTCTTGTCTGTCTAGTCTTGTCTGTCTAGTCTTGTCTGTCTAGTCTTGTCTGTCTAGTCTTGTCTGTCTAGTCTTGTCTGTCTAGTCTTGTCTGTCTAGTCTTGTCTGTCTAGTCTTGTCTGTCTAGTCTTGTCTGTCTAGTCTTGTCTGTCTAGTCTTGTCTGTCTAGTCTTGTCTGTCTAGTCTTGTCTGTCTAGTCTTGTCTGTCTAGTCTTGTCTGTCTAGTCTTGTCTGTCTAGTCTTGTCTGTCTAGTCTTGTCTGTCTAGTCTTGTCTGTCTAGTCTTGTCTGTCTAGTCTTGTCTGTCTAGTCTTGTCTGTCTAGTCTTGTCTGTCTAGTCTTGTCTGTCTAGTCTTGTCTGTCTAGTCTTGTCTGTCTAGCTTGTCTGTCTAGTCTTGTCTGTCTAGTCTTGTCTGTCTAGTCTTGTCTGTCTAGTCTTGTCTGTCTAGTCTTGTCTGTCTAGTCTTGTCTGTCTAGTCTTGTCTGGTCTAGTCTTGTCTGTCTAGTCTTGTCTGTCTAGTCTTGTCTGTCTAGTCTTGTCTGTCTAGTCTTGTCTGTCTAGTCTTGTCTGTCTAGTCCTTGTCTGTCTAGTCTTGTCTGTCTAGTCTTGTCTGTCTAGTCTTGTCTGTCTAGTCTTGTCTGTCTAGTCTTGTCTGTCTAGTCTTGTCTGTCTAGTCTTGTCTGTCTAGTCTTGTCTGTCTAGTCTTGTCTGTCTAGTCTTGTCTGTCTAGTCTTGTCTGTCTAGTCTTGTCTGTCTAGTCTTGTCTGTCTAGTCTTGTCTGTCTAGTCTTGTCTGTCTAGTCTTGTCCTGTCTAGTCTTGTCTGTCTAGTCTTGTCTGTCTAGTCTTGTCTGTCTAGTCTTGTCTGTCTAGTCTTGTCTGTCTAGTCTTGTCTGTCTAGTCTTGTCTGTCTAGTCTTGTCTGTCTAGTCTTGTCTGTCTAGTCTTGTCTGTCTAGTCTTGTCTGTCTAGTCTTGTCTGTCTAGTCTTGTCTGTCTAGTCTTGTCTGTCTAGTCTTGTCTGTCTAGTCTTGTCTGTCTAGTCTGTCTAGTCTTGTCTGTCTAGTCTTGTCTGTCTAGTCTTGTCTGTCTAGTCTTGTCTGTCTAGTCTTGTCTGTCTAGTCTTGTCTGTCTAGTCTTGTCTGTCTTGTCTTGTCTCTCTAGTCTTGTCTGTCTAGTCTTGTCTGTCTAGTCTTGTCTCTAGTCTTGTCCGTCTAGTCTTGTCTGTCTAGTCTTGTCTGCCTAGTCTTGTCTGTCTAGTCTTGTCTGTCTAGCCTTGTCTGTCTTGTCTTGTCTGTCTAGTCTTGTCTGTCTAGTCTTGTCTGTCTCGTCTTGTCTGTCTAGTCTTGTCTGTCTAGTCTTGTCTGTCTAGTCTTGTCTGTCTAGTCTTGTCTGTCTAGTCTTGTCTGTCTAGTCTTGTCTGTCTAGTCTTGTCTGTCTAGTCTTGTCTGTCTAGTCTTGTCTCTCTAGTCTTGTCTCTCTAGTCTTGTCTGTCTAGTCTTGTCTGTCTAGTCTTGTCTGTCTAGTCTTGTCTGTCTAGTCTTGTCTGTCTAGTCTTGTCTGTCTAGTCTTGTCTGTCTAGTCTTGTCTGTCTAGTCTTGTCTGTCTAGTCTTGTCTGTCTAGTCTTGTCTGTCTAGTCTTGTCTGTCTAGTCTTGTCTGTCTAGTCTTGTCTGTCTAGTCTTGTCTGTCTAGTCTTGTCTGTCTAGTCTTGTCTGTCTAGTCTTGTCTGTCTAGTCTTGTCTGTCTAGTCTTGTCTGTCTAGTCTTGTCTGTCTAGTCTTGTCTGTCTAGTCTTGTCTGTCTAGTCTTGTCTGTCTAGTCTTGTCTGTCTAGTCTTGTCTGTCTAGTCTTGTCTGTCTAGTCTTGTCTGTCTAGTCTTGTCTGTCTAGTCTTGTCTGTCTAGTCTTGTCTGTCTAGTCTTGTCTGTCTAGTCTTGTCTGTCTAGTCTTGTCTGTCTAGTCTTGTCTGTCTAGTCTTGTCTGTCTAGTCTTGTCTGTCTAGTCTTGTCTGTCTAGTCTTGTCTGTCTAGTCTTGTCTGTCTAGTCTTGTCTGTCTAGTCTTGTCTGTCTAGTCTTGTCTGTCTAGTCTTGTCTGTCTAGTCTTGTCTGTCTAGTCTTGTCTGTCTAGTCCTTTGTCTGTCTAGTCTTGTCTGTCTAGTCTTGTCTGTCTAGTCTTCTCTGTCTAGTCTTGTCTGTCTAGTCTTGTCTGTCTAGTCTTGTCTGTCTAGTCTTGTCTGTCTAGTCTTGTCTGTCTAGTCTTGTCTGTCTAGTCTTGTCTGTCTAGTCTTGTCTGTCTAGTCTTGTCTGTCTAGTCTTGTCTGTCTAGTCTTGTCTGTCTAGTCTTGTCTGTCTAGTCTTGTCTGTCTAGTCTTGTCTGTCTAGTCTTGTCTGTCTAGTCTTGTCTGTCTAGTCTTGTCTGTCTAGGCTTGTCTGTCTAGTCTTGTCTGTCTAGTCTTGTCTGTCTAGTCTTGTCTGTCTAGTCTTGTCTGTCTAGTCTTGTCTGTCTAGTCTTGTCTGTCTAGTCTTGTCTGTCTAGTCTTGTCTGTCTAGTCTTGTCTGTCTAGTCTTGTCTGTCTAGTCTTGTCTGTCTAGTCTGTCTAGTCTTGTCTGTCTAGTCTTGTCTGTCTAGTCTTGTCTGTCTAGTCTTGTCTGTCTAGTCTTGTCTAGTCTTGTCTGTCTAGTCTTGTCTGTCTAGTCTTGTCTGTGTGTCTGTCTAGTCTGTCTGTCTTAGTCTTGTCTGTCTAGTCTTGTCTGTCTAGTCTTGTCTGTCTAGTCTTGTCTGTCTAGTCTTGTCTGTCTAGTCTTGTCTGTCTTGTCTGTCTAGTCTTGTCTGTCTAGTCTTGTCTGTCTAGTCTTGTCTGTCTAGTCTTGTCTGTCTAGTCTTGTCTGTCTAGTCTTGTCTGTCTAGTCTTGTCTGTCTAGTCTTGTCTGTCTAGTCTTGTCTGTCTAGTCTTGTCTGTCTAGTCTTGTCTGTCTAGTCTTGTCTGTCTAGTCTTGTCTGTCTAGTCTTGTCTGTCTAGTCTTGTCTGTCTAGTCTTGTCTGTCTAGTCTTGTCTGTCTAGTCTTGTCTGTCTAGTCTTGTCTGTCTAGTCTTGTCTGTCTAGTCTTGTCTGTCTAGTCTTGTCTGTCTAGTCTTGTCTGTCTAGTCTTGTCTGTCTAGTCTTGTCTGTCTAGTCTTGTCTGTCTAGTCTTGTCTGTCTAGTCTTGTCTGTCTAGTCTTGTCTGTCTAGTCTTGTCTGTCTAGTCTTGTCTGTCTAGTCTTGTCTGTCTAGTCTTGTCTGTCTAGTCTTGTCTGTCTAGTCTTGTCTGTCTAGTCTTGTCTGTCTAGTCTTGTCTGTCTAGTCTTGTCTGTCTAGTCTTGTCTGTCTAGTCTTGTCTGTCTAGTCTTGTCTGTCTAGTCTTGTCTGTCTAGTCTTGTCTGTCTAGTCTTGTCTGTCTAGTCTTGTCTGTCTAGTCTTGTCTGTCTAGTCTTGTCTGTCTAGTCTTGTCTGTCTAGTCTTGTCTGTCTAGTCTTGTCTGTCTAGTCTTGTCTGTCTAGTCTTGTCTGTCTAGTCTTGTCTGTCTAGTCTTGTCTGTCTAGTCTTGTCTGTCTAGTCTTGTCTGTCTAGTCTTGTCTGTCTAGTCTTGTCTGTCTAGTCTTGTCTGTCTAGTCTTGTCTGTCTAGTCTTGTCTGTCTAGTCTTGTCTGTCTAGTCTTGTCTGTCTAGTCTTGTCTGTCTAGTCTTGTCTGTCTAGTCTTGTCTGTCTAGTCTTGTCTGTCTAGTCTTGTCTGTCTAGTCTTGTCTGTCTAGTCTTGTCTGTCTAGTCTTGTCTGTCTAGTCTTGTCTGTCTAGTCTTGTCTGTCTAGTCTTGTCTGTCTAGTCTTGTCTGTCTAGTCTTGTCTGTCTAGTCTTGTCTGTCTAGTCTTGTCTGTCTAGTCTTGTCTGTCTAGTCTTGTCTGTCTAGTCTTGTCTGTCTAGTCTTGTCTGTCTAGTCTTGTCTGTCTAGTCTTGTCTGTCTAGTCTTGTCTGTCTAGTC
This sequence comes from Phosphuga atrata, assembly GCA_944588485.1. Classification (NCBI taxonomy): domain Eukaryota; kingdom Metazoa; phylum Arthropoda; class Insecta; order Coleoptera; family Silphidae; genus Phosphuga; species Phosphuga atrata. Next base: position 28,918 of record CALYMW010000454.1, read on the forward strand.
TTGTCTGTCTAGTCTTGTCTGTCTAGTCTTGTCTGTCTAGTCTTGTCTGTCTAGTCTTGTCTGTCTAGTCTTGTCTGTCTAGTCTTGTCTGTCTAGTCTTGTCTGTCTAGTCTTGTCTGTCTAGTCTTGTCTGTCTAGTCTTGTCTGTCTAGTCTTGTCTGTCTAGTCTTGTCTGTCTAGTCTTGTCTGTCTAGTCTTGTCTGTCTAGTCTTGTCTGTCTAGTCTTGTCTGTCTAGTCTTGTCTGTCTAGTCTTGTCTGTCTAGTCTTGTCTGTCTAGTCTTGTCTGTCTAGTCTTGTCTGTCTAGTCTTGTCTGTCTAGTCTTGTCTGTCTAGTCTTGTCTGTCTAGTCTTGTCTGTCTAGTCTTGTCTGTCTAGTCTTGTCTGTCTAGTCTTGTCTGTCTAGTCTTGTCTGTCTAGTCTTGTCTGTCTAGTCTTGTCTGTCTAGTCTTGTCTGTCTAGTCTTGTCTGTCTAGTCTTGTCTGTCTAGTCTTGTCTGTCTAGTCTTGTCTGTCTAGTCTTGTCTGTCTAGTCTTGTCTGTCTAGTCTTGTCTGTCTAGTCTTGTCTGTCTAGTCTTGTCTGTCTAGTCTTGTCTGTCTAGTCTTGTCTGTCTAGTCTTGTCTGTCTAGTCTTGTCTGTCTAGTCTTGTCTGTCTAGTCTTGTCTGTCTAGTCTTGTCTGTCTAGTCTTGTCTGTCTAGTCTTGTCTGTCTAGTCTTGTCTGTCTAGTCTTGTCTGTCTAGTCTTGTCTGTCTAGTCTTGTCTGTCTAGTCTTGTCTGTCTAGTCTTGTCTGTCTAGTCTTGTCTGTCTAGTCTTGTCTGTCTAGTCTTGTCTGTCTAGTCTTGTCTGTCTAGTCTTGTCTGTCTAGTCTTGTCTGTCTAGTCTTGTCTGTCTAGTCTTGTCTGTCTAGTCTTGTCTGTCTAGTCTTGTCTGTCTAGTCTTGTCTGTCTAGTCTTGTCTGTCTAGTCTTGTCTGTCTAGTCTTGTCTGTCTAGTCTTGTCTGTCTAGTCTTGTCTGTCTAGTCTTGTCTGTCTAGTCTTGTCTGTCTAGTCTTGTCTGTCTAGTCTTGTCTGTCTAGTCTTGTCTGTCTAGTCTTGTCTGTCTAGTCTTGTCTGTCTAGTCTTGTCTGTCTAGTCTTGTCTGTCTAGTCTTGTCTGTCTAGTCTTGTCTGTCTAGTCTTGTCTGTCTAGTCTTGTCTGTCTAGTCTTGTCTGTCTAGTCTTGTCTGTCTAGTCTTGTCTGTCTAGTCTTGTCTGTCTAGTCTTGTCTGTCTAGTCTTGTCTGTCTAGTCTTGTCTGTCTAGTCTTGTCTGTCTAGTCTTGTCTGTCTAGTCTTGTCTGTCTAGTCTTGTCTGTCTAGTCTTGTCTGTCTAGTCTTGTCTGTCTAGTCTTGTCTGTCTAGTCTTGTCTGTCTAGTCTTGTCTGTCTAGTCTTGTCTGTCTAGTCTTGTCTGTCTAGTCTTGTCTGTCTAGTCTTGTCTGTCTAGTCTTGTCTGTCTAGTCTTGTCTGTCTAGTCTTGTCTGTCTAGTCTTGTCTGTCTAGTCTTGTCTGTCTAGTCTTGTCTGTCTAGTCTTGTCTGTCTAGTCTTGTCTGTCTAGTCTTGTCTGTCTAGTCTTGTCTGTCTAGTCTTGTCTGTCTAGTCTTGTCTGTCTAGTCTTGTCTGTCTAGTCTTGTCTGTCTAGTCTTGTCTGTCTAGTCTTGTCTGTCTAGTCTTGTCTGTCTAGTCTTGTCTGTCTAGTCTTGTCTGTCTAGTCTTGTCTGTCTAGTCTTGTCTGTCTAGTCTTGTCTGTCTAGTCTTGTCTGTCTAGTCTTGTCTGTCTAGTCTTGTCTGTCTAGTCTTGTCTGTCTAGTCTTGTCTGTCTAGTCTTGTCTGTCTAGTCTTGTCTGTCTAGTCTTGTCTGTCTAGTCTTGTCTGTCTAGTCTTGTCTGTCTAGTCTTGTCTGTCTAGTCTTGTCTGTCTAGTCTTGTCTGTCTAGTCTTGTCTGTCTAGTCTTGTCTGTCTAGTCTTGTCTGTCTAGTCTTGTCTGTCTAGTCTTGTCTGTCTAGTCTTGTCTGTCTAGTCTTGTCTGTCTAGTCTTGTCTGTCTAGTCTTGTCTGTCTAGTCTTGTCTGTCTAGTCTTGTCTGTCTAGTCTTGTCTGTCTAGTCTTGTCTGTCTAGTCTTGTCTGTCTAGTCTTGTCTGTCTAGTCTTGTCTGTCTAGTCTTGTCTGTCTAGTCTTGTCTGTCTAGTCTTGTCTGTCTAGTCTTGTCTGTCTAGTCTTGTCTGTCTAGTCTTGTCTGTCTAGTCTTGTCTGTCTAGTCTTGTCTGTCTAGTCTTGTCTGTCTAGTCTTGTCTGTCTAGTCTTGTCTGTCTAGTCTTGTCTGTCTAGTCTTGTCTGTCTAGTCTTGTCTGTCTAGTCTTGTCTGTCTAGTCTTGTCTGTCTAGTCTTGTCTGTCTAGTCTTGTCTGTCTAGTCTTGTCTGTCTAGTCTTGTCTGTCTAGTCTTGTCTGTCTAGTCTTGTCTGTCTAGTCTTGTCTGTCTAGTCTTGTCTGTCTAGTCTTGTCTGTCTAGTCTTGTCTGTCTAGTCTTGTCTGTCTAGTCTTGTCTGTCTAGTCTTGTCTGTCTAGTCTTGTCTGTCTAGTCTTGTCTGTCTAGTCTTGTCTGTCTAGTCTTGTCTGTCTAGTCTTGTCTGTCTAGTCTTGTCTGTCTAGTCTTGTCTGTCTAGTCTTGTCTGTCTAGTCTTGTCTGTCTAGTCTTGTCTGTCTAGTCTTGTCTGTCTAGTCTTGTCTGTCTAGTCTTGTCTGTCTAGTCTTGTCTGTCTAGTCTTGTCTGTCTAGTCTTGTCTGTCTAGTCTTGTCTGTCTAGTCTTGTCTGTCTAGTCTTGTCTGTCTAGTCTTGTCTGTCTAGTCTTGTCTGTCTAGTCTTGTCTGTCTAGTCTTGTCTGTCTAGTCTTGTCTGTCTAGTCTTGTCTGTCTAGTCTTGTCTGTCTAGTCTTGTCTGTCTAGTCTTGTCTGTCTAGTCTTGTCTGTCTAGTCTTGTCTGTCTAGTCTTGTCTGTCTAGTCTTGTCTGTCTAGTCTTGTCTGTCTAGTCTTGTCTGTCTAGTCTTGTCTGTCTAGTCTTGTCTGTCTAGTCTTGTCTGTCTAGTCTTGTCTGTCTAGTCTTGTCTGTCTAGTCTTGTCTGTCTAGTCTTGTCTGTCTAGTCTTGTCTGTCTAGTCTTGTCTGTCTAGTCTTGTCTGTCTAGTCTTGTCTGTCTAGTCTTGTCTGTCTAGTCTTGTCTGTCTAGTCTTGTCTGTCTAGTCTTGTCTGTCTAGTCTTGTCTGTCTAGTCTTGTCTGTCTAGTCTTGTCTGTCTAGTCTTGTCTGTCTAGTCTTGTCTGTCTAGTCTTGTCTGTCTAGTCTTGTCTGTCTAGTCTTGTCTGTCTAGTCTTGTCTGTCTAGTCTTGTCTGTCTAGTCTTGTCTGTCTAGTCTTGTCTGTCTAGTCTTGTCTGTCTAGTCTTGTCTGTCTAGTCTTGTCTGTCTAGTCTTGTCTGTCTAGTCTTGTCTGTCTAGTCTTGTCTGTCTAGTCTTGTCTGTCTAGTCTTGTCTGTCTAGTCTTGTCTGTCTAGTCTTGTCTGTCTAGTCTTGTCTGTCTAGTCTTGTCTGTCTAGTCTTGTCTGTCTAGTCTTGTCTGTCTAGTCTTGTCTGTCTAGTCTTGTCTGTCTAGTCTTGTCTGTCTAGTCTTGTCTGTCTAGTCTTGTCTGTCTAGTCTTGTCTGTCTAGTCTTGTCTGTCTAGTCTTGTCTGTCTAGTCTTGTCTGTCTAGTCTTGTCTGTCTAGTCTTGTCTGTCTAGTCTTGTCTGTCTAGTCTTGTCTGTCTAGTCTTGTCTGTCTAGTCTTGTCTGTCTAGTCTTGTCTGTCTAGTCTTGTCTGTCTAGTCTTGTCTGTCTAGTCTTGTCTGTCTAGTCTTGTCTGTCTAGTCTTGTCTGTCTAGTCTTGTCTGTCTAGTCTTGTCTGTCTAGTCTTGTCTGTCTAGTCTTGTCTGTCTAGTCTTGTCTGTCTAGTCTTGTCTGTCTAGTCTTGTCTGTCTAGTCTTGTCTGTCTAGTCTTGTCTGTCTAGTCTTGTCTGTCTAGTCTTGTCTGTCTAGTCTTGTCTGTCTAGTCTTGTCTGTCTAGTCTTGTCTGTCTAGTCTTGTCTGTCTAGTCTTGTCTGTCTAGTCTTGTCTGTCTAGTCTTGTCTGTCTAGTCTTGTCTGTCTAGTCTTGTCTGTCTAGTCTTGTCTGTCTAGTCTTGTCTGTCTAGTCTTGTCTGTCTAGTCTTGTCTGTCTAGTCTTGTCTGTCTAGTCTTGTCTGTCTAGTCTTGTCTGTCTAGTCTTGTCTGTCTAGTCTTGTCTGTCTAGTCTTGTCTGTCTAGTCTTGTCTGTCTAGTCTTGTCTGTCTAGTCTTGTCTGTCTAGTCTTGTCTGTCTAGTCTTGTCTGTCTAGTCTTGTCTGTCTAGTCTTGTCTGTCTAGTCTTGTCTGTCTAGTCTTGTCTGTCTAGTCTTGTCTGTCTAGTCTTGTCTGTCTAGTCTTGTCTGTCTAGTCTTGTCTGTCTAGTCTTGTCTGTCTAGTCTTGTCTGTCTAGTCTTGTCTGTCTAGTCTTGTCTGTCTAGTCTTGTCTGTCTAGTCTTGTCTGTCTAGTCTTGTCTGTCTAGTCTTGTCTGTCTAGTCTTGTCTGTCTAGTCTTGTCTGTCTAGTCTTGTCTGTCTAGTCTTGTCTGTCTAGTCTTGTCTGTCTAGTCTTGTCTGTCTAGTCTTGTCTGTCTAGTCTTGTCTGTCTAGTCTTGTCTGTCTAGTCGTCTCTGTCTGTCTAGTCTTGTCTGTCTAGTCTTGTCTGTCTAGTCTTGTCTGTCTAGTCTTGTCTGTCTAGTCTTGTCTGTCTAGTCTTGTCTGTCTAGTCTTGTCTGTCTAGTCTTGTCTGTCTAGTCTTGTCTGTCTAGTCTTGTCTGTCTAGTCTTGTCTGTCTAGTCTTGTCTGTCTAGTCTTGTCTGTCTAGTCTTGTCTGTCTAGTCTTGTCTGTCTAGTCTTGTCTGTCTAGTCTTGTCTGTCTAGTCTTGTCTGTCTAGTCTTGTCTGTCTAGTCTTGTCTGTCTAGTCTTGTCTGTCTAGTCTTGTCTGTCTAGTCTTGTCTGTCTAGTCTTGTCTGTCTAGTCTTGTCTGTCTAGTCTTGTCTGTCTAGTCTTGTCTGTCTAGTCTTGTCTGTCTAGTCTTGTCTGTCTAGTCTTGTCTGTCTAGTCTTGTCTGTCTAGTCTTGTCTGTCTAGTCTTGTCTGTCTAGTCTTGTCTGTCTAGTCTTGTCTGTCTAGTCTTGTCTGTCTAGTCTTGTCTGTCTAGTCTTGTCTGTCTAGTCTTGTCTGTCTAGTCTTGTCTGTCTAGTCTTGTCTGTCTAGTCTTGTCTGTCTAGTCTTGTCTGTCTAGTCTTGTCTGTCTAGTCTTGTCTGTCTAGTCTTGTCTGTCTAGTCTTGTCTGTCTAGTCTTGTCTGTCTAGTCTTGTCTGTCTAGTCTTGTCTGTCTAGTCTTGTCTGTCTAGTCTTGTCTGTCTAGTCTTGTCTGTCTAGTCTTGTCTGTCTAGTCTTGTCTGTCTAGTCTTGTCTGTCTAGTCTTGTCTGTCTAGTCTTGTCTGTCTAGTCTTGTCTGTCTAGTCTTGTCTGTCTAGTCTTGTCTGTCTAGTCTTGTCTGTCTAGTCTTGTCTGTCTAGTCTTGTCTGTCTAGTCTTGTCTGTCTAGTCTTGTCTGTCTAGTCTTGTCTGTCTAGTCTTGTCTGTCTAGTCTTGTCTGTCTAGTCTTGTCTGTCTAGTCTTGTCTGTCTAGTCTTGTCTGTCTAGTCTTGTCTGTCTAGTCTTGTCTGTCTAGTCTTGTCTGTCTAGTCTTGTCTGTCTAGTCTTGTCTGTCTAGTCTTGTCTGTCTAGTCTTGTCTGTCTAGTCTTGTCTGTCTAGTCTTGTCTGTCTAGTCTTGTCTGTCTAGTCTTGTCTGTCTAGTCTTGTCTGTCTAGTCTTGTCTGTCTAGTCTTGTCTGTCTAGTCTTGTCTGTCTAGTCTTGTCTGTCTAGTCTTGTCTGTCTAGTCTTGTCTGTCTAGTCTTGTCTGTCTAGTCTTGTCTGTCTAGTCTTGTCTGTCTAGTCTTGTCTGTCTAGTCTTGTCTGTCTAGTCTTGTCTGTCTAGTCTTGTCTGTCTAGTCTTGTCTGTCTAGTCTTGTCTGTCTAGTCTTGTCTGTCTAGTCTTGTCTGTCTAGTATTGTCTGTCTAGTCTTGTCTGTCTAGTCTTGTCTGTCTAGTCTTGTCTGTCTAGTCTTGTCTGTCTAGTCTTGTCTGTCTAGTCTTGTCTGTCTAGTCTTGTCTCGTCTAGTCTTGTCCGTCTAGTCTTGTCTGTCTAGTCTTGTCTGTCTAGTCTTGTCTGTCTAGTCTTGTCTGTCTAGTCTTGTCTGTCTAGTCTTGTCTGTCTAGTCTTGTCTGTCTAGTCTTGTCTGTCTAGTCTTGTCTGTCTAGTCTTGTCTGTCTAGTCTTGTCTGTCTAGTCTTGTCTGTCTAGTCTTGTCTGTCTAGTCTTGTCTGTCTAGTCTTGTCTGTCTAGTCTTGTCTGTCTAGTCTTGTCTGTCTAGTCTTGTCTGTCTAGTCTTGTCTGTCTAGTCTTGTCTGTCTAGTCTTGTCTGTCTAGTCTTGTCTGTCTAGTTCTTGTCTGTCTAGTCTTGTCTGTCTAGTCTTGTCTGTCTAGTCTTGTCTGTCTAGTCTTGTCTGTCTAGTCTTGTCTGTCTAGTCTTGTCTGTCTAGTCTTGTCTGTCTAGTCTTGTCTGTCTAGTCTTGTCTGTCTAGTCTTGTCTGTCTAGTCTTGTCTGTCTAGTCTTGTCTGTCTAGTCTTGTCTGTCTAGTCTTGTCTGTCTAGTCTTGTCTGTCTAGTCTTGTCTGTCTAGTCTTGTCTGTCTAGTCTTGTCTGTCTAGTCTTGTCTGTCTAGTCTTGTCTGTCTAGTCTTGTCTGTCTAGTCTTGTCTGTCTAGTCTTGTCTGTCTAGTCTTGTCTGTCTAGTCTTGTCTGTCTAGTCTTGTCTGTCTAGTCTTGTCTGTCTAGTCTTGTCTGTCTAGTCTTGTCTGTCTAGTCTTGTCTGTCTAGTCTTGTCTGTCTAGTCTTGTCTGTCTAGTCTTGTCTGTCTAGTCTTGTCTGTCTAGTCTTGTCTGTCTAGTCTTGTCTGTCTAGTCTTGTCTGTCTAGTCTTGTCTGTCTAGTCTTGTCTGTCTAGTCTTGTCTGTCTAGTCTTGTCTGTCTAGTCTTGTCTGTCTAGTCTTGTCTGTCTAGTCTTGTCTGTCTAGTCTTGTCTGTCTAGTCTTGTCTGTCTAGTCTTGTCTGTCTAGTCTTGTCTGTCTAGTCTTGTCTGTCTAGTCTTGTCTGTCTAGTCTTGTCTGTCTAGTCTTGTCTGTCTAGTCTTGTCTGTCTAGTCTTGTCTGTCTAGTCTTGTCTGTCTAGTCTTGTCTGTCTAGTCTTGTCTGTCTAGTCTTGTCTGTCTAGTCTTGTCTGTCTAGTCTTGTCTGTCTAGTCTTGTCTGTCTAGTCTTGTCTGTCTAGTCTTGTCTGTCTAGTCTTGTCTGTCTAGTCTTGTCTGTCTAGTCTTGTCTGTCTAGTCTTGTCTGTCTAGTCTTGTCTGTCTAGTCTTGTCTGTCTAGTCTTGTCTGTCTAGTCTTGTCTGTCTAGTCTTGTCTGTCTAGTCTTGTCTGTCTAGTCTTGTCTGTCTAGTCTTGTCTGTCTAGTCTTGTCTGTCTAGTCTTGTCTGTCTAGTCTTGTCTGTCTAGTCTTGTCTGTCTAGTCTTGTCTGTCTAGTCTTGTCTGTCTAGTCTTGTCTGTCTAGTCTTGTCTGTCTAGTCTTGTCTGTCTAGTCTTGTCTGTCTAGTCTTGTCTGTCTAGTCTTGTCTGTCTAGTCTTGTCTGTCTAGTCTTGTCTGTCTAGTCTTGTCTGTCTAGTCTTGTCTGTCTAGTCTTGTCTGTCTAGTCTTGTCTGTCTAGTCTTGTCTGTCTAGTCTTGTCTGTCTAGTCTTGTCTGTCTAGTCTTGTCTGTCTAGTCTTGTCTGTCTAGTCTTGTCTGTCTAGTCTTGTCTGTCTAGTCTTGTCTGTCTAGTCTTGTCTGTCTAGTCTTGTCTGTCTAGTCTTGTCTGTCTAGTCTTGTCTGTCTAGTCTTGTCTGTCTAGTCTTGTCTGTCTAGTCTTGTCTGTCTAGTCTTGTCTGTCTAGTCTTGTCTGTCTAGTCTTGTCTGTCTAGTCTTGTCTGTCTAGTCTTGTCTGTCTAGTCTTGTCTGTCTAGTCTTGTCTGTCTAGTCTTGTCTGTCTAGTCTTGTCTGTCTAGTCTTGTCTGTCTAGTCTTGTCTGTCTAGTCTTGTCTGTCTAGTCTTGTCTGTCTAGTCTTGTCTGTCTAGTCTTGTCTGTCTAGTCTTGTCTGTCTAGTCTTGTCTGTCTAGTCTTGTCTGTCTAGTCTTGTCTGTCTAGTCTTGTCTGTCTAGTCTTGTCTGTCTAGTCTTGTCTGTCTAGTCTTGTCTGTCTAGTCTTGTCTGTCTAGTCTTGTCTGTCTAGTCTTGTCTGTCTAGTCTTGTCTGTCTAGTCTTGTCTGTCTAGTCTTGTCTGTCTAGTCTTGTCTGTCTAGTCTTGTCTGTCTAGTCTTGTCTGTCTAGTCTTGTCTGTCTAGTCTTGTCTGTCTAGTCTTGTCTGTCTAGTCTTGTCTGTCTAGTCTTGTCTGTCTAGTCTTGTCTGTCTAGTCTTGTCTGTCTAGTCTTGTCTGTCTAGTCTTGTCTGTCTAGTCTTGTCTGTCTAGTCTTGTCTGTCTAGTCTTGTCTGTCTAGTCTTGTCTGTCTAGTCTTGTCTGTCTAGTCTTGTCTGTCTAGTCTTGTCTGTCTAGTCTTGTCTGTCTAGTCTTGTCTGTCTAGTCTTGTCTGTCTAGTCTTGTCTGTCTAGTCTTGTCTGTCTAGTCTTGTCTGTCTAGTCTTGTCTGTCTAGTCTTGTCTGTCTAGTCTTGTCTGTCTAGTCTTGTCTGTCTAGTCTTGTCTGTCTAGTCTTGTCTGTCTAGTCTTGTCTGTCTAGTCTTGTCTGTCTAGTCTTGTCTGTCTAGTCTTGTCTGTCTAGTCTTGTCTGTCTAGTCTTGTCTGTCTAGTCTTGTCTGTCTAGTCTTGTCTGTCTAGTCTTGTCTGTCTAGTCTTGTCTGTCTAGTCTTGTCTGTCTAGTCTTGTCTGTCTAGTCTTGTCTGTCTAGTCTTGTCTGTCTAGTCTTGTCTGTCTAGTCTTGTCTGTCTAGTCTTGTCTGTCTAGTCTTGTCTGTCTAGTCTTGTCTGTCTAGTCTTGTCTGTCTAGTCTTGTCTGTCTAGTCTTGTCTGTCTAGTCTTGTCTGTCTAGTCTTGTCTGTCTAGTCTTGTCTGTCTAGTCTTGTCTGTCTAGTCTTGTCTGTCTAGTCTTGTCTGTCTAGTCTTGTCTGTCTAGTCTTGTCTGTCTAGTCTTGTCTGTCTAGTCTTGTCTGTCTAGTCTTGTCTGTCTAGTCTTGTCTGTCTAGTCTTGTCTGTCTAGTCTTGTCTGTCTAGTCTTGTCTGTCTAGTCTTGTCTGTCTAGTCTTGTCTGTCTAGTCTTGTCTGTCTAGTCTTGTCTGTCTAGTCTTGTCTGTCTAGTCTTGTCTGTCTAGTCTTGTCTGTCTAGTCTTGTCTGTCTAGTCTTGTCTGTCTAGTCTTGTCTGTCTAGTCTTGTCTGTCTAGTCTTGTCTGTCTAGTCTTGTCTGTCTAGTCTTGTCTGTCTAGTCTTGTCTGTCTAGTCTTGTCTGTCTAGTCTTGTCTGTCTAGTCTTGTCTGTCTAGTCTTGTCTGTCTAGTCTTGTCTGTCTAGTCTTGTCTGTCTAGTCTTGTCTGTCTAGTCTTGTCTGTCTAGTCTTGTCTGTCTAGTCTTGTCTGTCTAGTCTTGTCTGTCTAGTCTTGTCTGTCTAGTCTTGTCTGTCTAGTCTTGTCTGTCTAGTCTTGTCTGTCTAGTCTTGTCTGTCTAGTCTTGTCTGTCTAGTCTTGTCTGTCTAGTCTTGTCTGTCTAGTCTTGTCTGTCTAGTCTTGTCTGTCTAGTCTTGTCTGTCTAGTCTTGTCTGTCTAGTCTTGTCTGTCTAGTCTTGTCTGTCTAGTCTTGTCTGTCTAGTCTTGTCTGTCTAGTCTTGTCTGTCTAGTCTTGTCTGTCTAGTCTTGTCTGTCTAGTCTTGTCTGTCTAGTCTTGTCTGTCTAGTCTTGTCTGTCTAGTCTTGTCTGTCTAGTCTTGTCTGTCTAGTCTTGTCTGTCTAGTCTTGTCTGTCTAGTCTTGTCTGTCTAGTCTTGTCTGTCTAGTCTTGTCTGTCTAGTCTTGTCTGTCTAGTCTTGTCTGTCTAGTCTTGTCTGTCTAGTCTTGTCTGTCTAGTCTTGTCTGTCTAGTCTTGTCTGTCTAGTCTTGTCTGTCTAGTCTTGTCTGTCTAGTCTTGTCTGTCTAGTCTTGTCTGTCTAGTCTTGTCTGTCTAGTCTTGTCTGTCTAGTCTTGTCTGTCTAGTCTTGTCTGTCTAGTCTTGTCTGTCTAGTCTTGTCTGTCTAGTCTTGTCTGTCTAGTCTTGTCTGTCTAGTCTTGTCTGTCTAGTCTTGTCTGTCTAGTCTTGTCTGTCTAGTCTTGTCTGTCTAGTCTTGTCTGTCTAGTCTTGTCTGTCTAGTCTTGTCTGTCTAGTCTTGTCTGTCTAGTCTTGTCTGTCTAGTCTTGTCTGTCTAGTCTTGTCTGTCTAGTCTTGTCTGTCTAGTCTTGTCTGTCTAGTCTTGTCTGTCTAGTCTTGTCTGTCTAGTCTTGTCTGTCTAGTCTTGTCTGTCTAGTCTTGTCTGTCTAGTCTTGTCTGTCTAGTCTTGTCTGTACTAGTCTTGTCTGTCTAGTCTTGTCTGTCTAGTCTTGTCTGTCTAGTCTTGTCTGTCTAGTCTTGTCTGTCTAGTCTTGTCTGTCTAGTCTTGTCTGTCTAGTCTTGTCTGTCTAGTCTTGTCTGTCTAGTCTTGTCTGTCTAGTCTTGTCTGTCTAGTCTTGTCTGTCTAGTCTTGTCTGTCTAGTCTTGTCTGTCTAGTCTTGTCTGTCTAGTCTTGTCTGTCTAGTCTTGTCTGTCTAGTCTTGTCTGTCTAGTCTTGTCTGTCTAGTCTTGTCTGTCTAGTCTTGTCTGTCTAGTCTTGTCTGTCTAGTCTTGTCTGTCTAGTCTTGTCTGTCTAGTCTTGTCTGTCTAGTCTTGTCTGTCTAGTCTTGTCTGTCTAGTCTTGTCTGTCTAGTCTTGTCTGTCTAGTCTTGTCTGTCTAGTCTTGTCTGTCTAGTCTTGTCTGTCTAGTCTTGTCTGTCTAGTCTTGTCTGTCTAGTCTTGTCTGTCTAGTCTT